>CAKNXH010000606.1:633358-660779 GCA_932178445.1 Andricus quercusramuli | reverse complement strand
TTGAATTCTCAGCTCTCCCTTTTTATATATTGAAGATGTATATCAATCTTAACATTCAGTTTCTAACCCGACCTCCTCGGGGAAATTTACTTTTAATACCCGGTCTACAAGGATTACTTTTAAGTATGACGAGATCTCTAGAAAATAATCCGGTTATCTTAAATTTACTTTCTTAACCAAAAATCCTTTGGGGAAGATGTATTTTCGATACCTCGACTACCAAGATTAATTTCTAGTACAATGAGATATTTTTAAAATCATCTGCTTATCTCAACTTTCCGAGCCTAACCCAACTTCCTCGAAGAAGATCTATTTTTAATACCAAGGCTACAGAAATTACTTTTTAGTATGTTGAAACCATCAAAAAATGAAGCGGTTATCTTGAATTTCAGTTCCTAACTGAACTTTCGCTGGGAAGACGTATTTTTAACACATGGATACACAATTATTCGGTTATCTTGAATTTTAGTTCATAACCAGATATCTTAGGGATAGATGTATTCTTCTACCTAGACTTCCAAGGTTATTTTTCAGTACGACGAGAACTCCTTAAAAATCATCCGGGTATCTCAAACTTCAGATCTTTAAAACCTAGACTAACAGCATTAATTATTCGTAGGACGAGTCTTTCACAAAATCATTAGGGTATCTTGCAATCTTATTTCATAACCAAACCTCCTCTAGGAAGATGTATTTATAATCCATGATCTACCAAAGTTGATCTTCAGTACACCGATACATTTTTGAACTAATCCGGGTATTACACATTTCAGTTCCTTACAAAACTTCCTCAAGGAAAATCTATTTTCAATACCCGGACTACCAGGATTAATTTTTAGTATCACGAGAGCTTTTAAAAATCAACCAGGTAGCTTGAGTTTCACTTCTTATTGTTAAACAAAATTTCACAGGGAAGATGTAATTTTAATACCTAGACTAACAGGAATAATTATTGGAATAAGAGCTTTGAAAAATCATTCGGTTATCCAGAATTTGTGTGTCTAACCTAACTTTTCCGGAGAAGGTGCACTTTTGATATCTGGAACATCAGGATTAATTATTAGTACGACGCAACCTTTGCAAAATCACCCGGGTATGTTCGATTTCAGTTCTTGACCAAACTTTCTCGGGTAAGATGTAACTTCAATACGTGAACAATCAGAGTTAATTATTTGAACAAAAAGATATTTATGAAATTATCAGGGTATCTTGAATTGCATTGCTCAACCTACCTTTCTCGGAGAAGATGTACTTTTAATACTCGGACCACCAGGATCAATTATTACCAGGACGAATCCCTCATTGAATGTTCTGGATATCTTAAATGCCAGTGCTCAACCTAACTTCCTTGGGAAATATGTACTTTTGATACCTGGACTAAAGAGAAATACTCTCAAAACTTTGTGTGATTTGAAAACTAAATTTATAGATTAAATTGACTCGATATCGCTTAATGTTAACATTATATCCAGTCTGCTCGCGCAATGTTTTTAAAGAAATTAAGATAATTTTCGAAAAAGGATTACAGCAATTTATAGAAGTCTCTACATGTAAAGACCAGTTTATTGCTTGCCACGCTAATCTATTTGATCCTTCAAGAAATGTTTTAAAACAGAAAAATCCGTGGATTTGACAAAACAAACGTAATGAAGCGTTTGAAGTTATTAAAGCTGTGTTTCTTGATAGCATACGGCTAAGCCACATTATTCCAGGTGCCAAATGTGAGCTGCAAACTAATGCATGCAGCCTTGGTATTAGTGGAGTCTTGTGTCAATGGAATCAGAATGGAAATCATCGTAATATTTGTCTTGTTAGTCGATGTTTTAGTGCTGATTGCTGCTGCAAGAAGTAACACTATATACGACCGAAAAAGAGCTCTTGGACATTGTACATTTCATTATAAAGCTTCGAACGTACCTGATAGGTAGTAAACAGCTTATCTAAAGGCTAGATTGATTTTTGGAGTAGTGTCCTTCAACAATATGACTTTGAAGTATTTCATTGTGTTGGTCGAGGTAAGGCTGGAGCTGATTTCTTTAGTCAGAATCCTCGGAATTTCAGACATGTTCTGAGAGGTCCGATTCATCTTGAAATGAAATCGATTTGGGTAAGGATTTGCGCGATAATCTAACCAATCTAGAGTTGTTGCAGTCATTCGTTTTTTCGTATGAAAACAATCATTGATCATGTAAAGAGGAACAAAATCATGGACTTGTATATTTGATGCGAAATACCTGAAAAACTGACGAAAAAGCTGATGGATTTTGTTCACAAAAAATTAGGTCATCAGGGTGTATATAAAACTGTGATGTATTTAAGATAATATTATTATCGGAAATTCATGAATCGTGATATTCAGAAATGTCTTCTCTTGTGTGACTTATGTCAACCTGTCAAAGATCTAAATATAAAAGTGGAATGTCAATAGAACTTTTCCACTCGATAAAAGCTACTGTTGCTTTTTATGCACCTTTGCTAACATCACTTATAGCGCTTCGAAAAGATTACTCCATTTGTACATTCCATAAATGGGTGAGCTTTAAAGGGGTTGCGGATCCTAATGGACGTCACCAAAATGAAGCAATAAGTTAATCAAATCTGAATTTCGAGAAATTTATTCCTTAATCAGACATCCGAAAAGAAACCCGGCCGAGAGGGCTATGAAGGGATTGATTCAGCTTTTTATCACATTATACTCTGATAAACATACTGGATGGGCTGAGTGTATCCGAAGTATTGAATTTTTTGTCAATATAACAAAAGCTTTCGGAGTTCCTTTAGTTCCAAGCCCCATTGACTAAATTGAAAATCTGATTAATTTTCCCGAATCAGAGAGAATTTAAGCAAATTTCAAAAAGCGAGGGTGAGTTAAAAAGACTTATTTGTGAATTGTTTTCCAAAGGATGATTTTGTTTGTTTTCTATTCTAAAACAATCGAGTGAAATATCTTCTATCTTTGTGAAGAACTAAAAATTGTGTATTTGTTTTTCCACATAAGAATATAAGTTTAAATGTTTTTGCCCAAAATTTCTTTATGAAAATAGAAATGATGTATATATATCAGCAATTATAGTTGAGAAACATTTCGTTCCTGTTTCCTCGGTTCCCAATATAAAATTTTATGAATTTTCAAAGGTAAATGCTCATCTGCAATTGTAAATGGGCGCCAGATCTTTTTCGGATCAGTTAATAATTATATTGAGTTTTGAAACAAAACAAAACAAACAGAAAATAATTTGAAAGCATTAATTAAATTAAAGAACGGGGAAGTTTTAGGTAAGCTCAGCCCCTAATTCTGGATAATAGGAGAGGGGCAATTCTTCTAAATTGGTATTAATGCAAACTCTAATCAATGCATAATAATTTTGGATTTATAAACTTCAGAACGGTAGTTTATGAATTTATCATAAAGGAGGAAGTTGATTTGGTTGCTTACAATGTTGTGATTTAGCAAAACTTCTGTGCGCAATTTATGCAAAAACGAAGACAAATTCACAAATGATTGAAGATAGAGAGAATAAATATCTGAGGAGAGACGTGGGCTGAGCAAAAAACAACCGTGATTTTGAGAACATAAAGAAGGTTTATTCGCCTGGCATAAAAACCCACCACTCGGTGAGTGGTGGGAAAAGCCGTCTACAATTCTAACTCTTAATTTAATAGAAACTCACCAACAGTGGACACTCACGTAATCCATACTACATTCCGCAAAACAAATCCCACCGTGAAGGCGATCCGATAGAAAAAGGGACACAAGCGAAGGAGATCAGCTCCGACAAAGTATCAGAAGAAAAGTGGAACAGCCACCCTTGTCGTCGCACAAAATGACACTTCAAACACACTTAACAGTAACACCACAAAAACCACCGTTCCCGTTGAGCTCTCACGCTCATCTGACGAGAGATTTAGTTAAGAACATAATTCTGACCTTGCAGCAATATTCCTAGTCGACCGCGTATGTTTATAAACCTAAAGTTTATAAACATACCTGCCCGAACATAGGCCCGTCGATAATACAATAAAACACATACCGCTCGAACCGGAGGACAAAAATCCCCTTAACATATTATACTTTAATTTATATTACAGGTTTTATTTCGATCGAACAACTTCAATAAATGTAAGACTTTCGTCCGGTTTTTCCAGACCATACTGGGAATTGAATAAATTTAATGAAATTTTTAATAAATAACAAAAAGCTGTTTAGAAGTTATTCGAGTCACCACTCATACTTTATGAAACACTGGGAGGTCCCCGAGATATTACAAATCAAAATTTTCATTTGTAATAACCATTTTTTTAATACCAATCTACAAAAAGTATTTTGGAATCTATCTCAATAATTTTTTCATCTTTCAAGAATGTGAATGCAAGTAGGTTTTTGTCCATGTTGAAAATTTTGTTTATCAATAATTTATTGACGTAATTCGGTAAGCATATCAGTTTTATCAAAATAAATTGTTCATAAGGGTGCAACTTATACACATTGCGTCTCACAAAAAGAGCACAAAGGAAAAAAATTTGATTTTTGTTGACTTGTTATTAATTCCTTCAATCTAGAGTCAAGTTCTTCGATTTAAAAAATGAGAATAACTCAATTCAGTGCTTGAAAAGAAATTTCATCATGTTCAGTAGCCTACAGAGCTTTGAAAATTTTAATCTTTGCGCACAAAATTATTGAGCTTAACAGACAATCTGGGCTGCAGGGAAAAATATTCTCGCTCAGGTTTAATTCAAGTGTAAACAAAATGAATAAAACAATCGCAAAAGCATGCAGATTTTTGTATCTGCTCCGAAGAAGACTGGCTGGGGTATTGGCGAAAGATTAAAACCTCGATATACCATAAGACGTTAAGTCTTTAATGTCATTAGTTACATATATAATTTTTCCGGACTTCGAATTACAAATAATATACATTTCAATTTTAAATTTTCTAATTAGGTTAAGGATATGGATGAATGTGATTTACATGATGGTTAGGATGCTCTACTCTATAATTCCCTATGATTGTGCAGCGGGAGCCCACTGGAGTTTCATTGATTTCTTGTCGGGTCAGTGGGGTAGCCATTCCACTTTCCATGTTTATTTTTGCTCGTCTTTTAGTGTTATTAATCTGTACATATATTCCAGCAAGAATATCAAAAGTCTTCAATATTGCGAAGACGTCACCAACCGATGTTGACAATACAATTTGTTCTTCAGTTGGCACAGGTCTATAGGCATGATTTTGTGATCTTATTTTAATTAAGTTATTGAAAGCAAAAGTGTATTTACGAAGTTCGAATATCCGGTGCGGATTCCCGTTGGAAAAAAGCCGAATAAATCCAAGTTGATCAAGTCCATATCCCTTACCGTCAGGAGAAGGAAGCTTTATAGGAGGAGCAAGGTCCCTGCCAGGAGGAGCTATAGACCTGGCAGGAGGAGCCATTGACCTGGCCGAAGGAGACCTGGACCTGACACGAAGAGGAGGCTCAGCAGGTTCAAGAGAGCTCTGAGGTGAATGTCTGTCAGAAGAAGAAGAAGATGCGCCACGAGGAACAGAAGGAATAGGGTCGCCATTAGGTAAATACTCGAACTGCAAACCTAATTCTGCAACGAAAAACAGAGGTGTGTCCGTTTCAAATGTTCAAGTCAATTTTGAAGATACGAATTATTGACGTTATCCAGGGATCTATATGCTTTTTCTGTTTTAAATTTTTAATTTGACAGATGTTCATAGAATAAATGTTGATAAAAGAAATAATAATTTGTTTGGTAATTTCTGGAAATTTATTATAACTTGGGGCCAAATTCACTCCTAGTGTACTTTCTGGTTCGGAAATGCGTACACATTTTTATTTTTTATGAATTTTCGTATCAATAGGGACACTTTTCGAATTATATATTATATAACACACACTCTGGATCAAAAATTATTATAAGGATATTATTATCATTATACTATATTCACCGATAGAATTAAGGGTGATTGCCAATGTGTAGATCAAAGTATAAACGACCCTCATTTTTTCCAAGCAGAGGAAAAACTGGTTAAGGAATTAATGTAAAATTTTTTCAAACACTGCTATTGCTGATTATTCGGGTGCTGCTTGTAGATTATATAATATTTCATTTAGTCCTTATCTCACATATCATAAGCGCGAATCTTGTGATTCTGAGGTATTTACGTTTTATTAGCCGGCTTAAATAATAAAAAAACTTTGTAACGAGGTGGCTTACCACTCGTTAAGGATGCTCTCCTGACTTCATACATAAATTATTTAAAAATAATCGCGACACATTCCAAGGCCAGCACGAACTCAGATTCAATTAGTTAAGGAATGGATGAAAACATCCATCCATTCCTTATCTCTAAGCCGCACGCTCTTATCGCCTTACCTTCATCGCTTCGCTCGCATGCCCCTGCTTTTCGCAATGCCTCGCTTGCCAACCTCTGTTTTCGTTCTAATACCTACTACTTATCTACTATTTACAATATTTACATCTTACTTATATCTACTTTCTCTCCTATTCACAATCTTTCCTTCTCCATTCCTCTTCCTCATTCCTTCTCTTCATCTTCATCTTAACCCTTACTTGACACACTTCTGGCGTGACGTACACCATAGAGACAACAATTGTCTTATAAAATAATCTAATGAATATTTTTACTTGAAAATTTTATCAGATCATCTTGAGAGCGTACTTGAGAGGATTATATAGGATATATGGCCAAAAAGAAAAACTAAGTATTAATTCAATAATTATTCAAGTAAGGAAAAATGGTCGTGTGGTATTTTACACCAAAGTGTGTCAAACAAGGGTTAACCAACACTCCATTCACCCATGCTACTGCCCTTTTCCCTCCCTTTTCATGAAAAAATACCTTCAAGCTTATCTCACTCCTTTCCACCTCCACGCACTCCTCCAACCAGTGCTCCACTCTTGCATCCCCCTTTTCACACAGTTAACACATCCTCTTCTCCCGACAGAGCCAGAATCTATTGAAACCCTCCATGCACACACACCTCATCCTCGCTATAAGCTCCTGTCTTCCGTTCTTCTGTCTTCTGTCTCTCCATGCCGTTTTGCTCAACCAAGTAATAAACCTTCCTTCCTTCCTCGTGCATCCTTCTCACTTCATCCGTCTGTAGTCCATTCGTTATAAAGTACCTTTCCCTCTCAACCTCTATGTCCCCACCCCCTCTCCTGTTCTCCTTCTGCCACCTACACTCCCTAACCAACCTACTTCCCCTCTCTTCCAAAAATTTTTCCTCAAATTTACACGCCCTGCTCCCTGCTAGAATCCCTACACTCGTTCTCCATGTCTTCCTCCTGACAATATACTTAAGCGTGTTCCTTGCCAACCCCAGGGTCCACTTTGAATACCTCTCCTGCGTTCCATTTACCGCTTCACTTTCCTTCCAGCCCCACACCTCTACTCCCTACAATAGCACTCTCATCACTAGTGAATCAAACAATTTCATTCTCCGTCCAAAATCATCTGCGAATAGCTTTTTTCCCAACCACATACCTGCCACATCACCACATTTGCCCTCCTCACTCTCTCTTTTATGTGACAATGCACTCCCCCATTCCTCCGAATCACGAAGCCCAAGTACACAAAGACTTTCACCTCCTGCACCTCCTTTCCCTTCTACTTCCACTCTCCTCACTTATCACTTCCCCCTCCTTTTCTGAACACCATAACCTTGGACTGTTCCGCATTCAGCTTTGACCCCTTCTTATCCAGGTATCTTTTCAGCCTCTTCATCATCTCCTTCGAGGCCTCCTCGCTATTTGTCAGCAACACTATGTCATCTGGGCTAAGTAGACACCCTTGCCTTAAACCCCTGTCCATCCAGAATCCCCTCCCCTCCTCTTACCTTGTCTTTGCTCTCTTCATATATCTCCCTTACCCTCTCAATTAGGCCCCTCTCTACTCCCCTATCCTCCATCGCCTCCCAAAACCTCCCCCTATCCACCGACGGAAACGCGCCTTTGTGATCCACAAAAAACGCGTACACTCTAGTCTTCTTCTCCGCTAATTCTCTATCCACCACGTATTCCAGAACGTAGATATTGTCGATAGTACTCCTACCCGACCTGAATCCCGCCTGCTTCTCCGGCAATATTCCTTTCCTTCACTACCTCCTTCAGCCTCTCCCTAACCTCTTGTGTAGTAAACAGCCATGCTTCGTTTGCTACCCCATCCAGCCCTGCTGCTTTTGACCTTTTCAACTACCTTATCTGCTTCTCTATCTCCTCGTCATTCAACTCTTCCATCTCTGCCTCCGTTCTTCTACTTCCCCCAACCATCTTCCTTGAATCTGAGCCCTGGAATGATTCTTCAAGAAACACCCTCCACTCCTCACTCCCCATCTTCTCGCTAACCTCGACCCTACGCTTCCTAAACCTATTTATTATCCTCCAGACGTCCCCCTCTGTCTTAAAATTTTCTAACTCCTCTTCCAGATCTTTCTCCTTTTCCTGTTCTTTCTCCTTACACATCAATCCAAACGCCCTCCTCGTCTCTACGTACTCATCCCTTCTTGCATTAGCCTCTTTCCACTTTCTGTACTTTCTCTTCACCTTCCTCTTCATCTTTTTACATTCCTCATCCCACCACGGCTTCACCATTCCTTTCTTCTTCTTTCTAGATAACTTCTTTTGCACAAACCCTTCCACCTTCTCTTTCGGATCCTCCCATATCTCTTCCACCAACTCCCCTTCAAAGCGTAGCTTTCGTAGCTGGTCCTAATACTTCTCTATCGCCTCCCACGTCCATATCACCGTCTCCCCTATCGAGACTTCTTCCCCGCCTTGTCTTCCGCCACTCTCACCTCTTATCCACAGACTTAACGGCTGATGGTCTGATTCTACCCTCAACTCTACTGCAAATTTTTCCGTTTCCTCCCATCCTTGCGTATTCATAACCACATATTCTATCACCGATACCCCCACCTTACTTACATATGTGTATTCTCCGTCTGCGTCCATAGTTGCCATACCATTCGCCACCGCACAGCCTCTATCCTCCATCCAGTCCCTTAGAATCTCCCCTCCTTATTTATTATCTCATCTTTCGATTTCCTTTCGAAGCTCTCCCCTTCTTTGTAAAGTCTCCCTTCGCTCCCCATCCTTGCATTCAAGTCCCCACCCATTACCACCATACCCTCCTCTCTTTCACTCAGCAGGTCTTCCACCCTTTCTTTAATTCTTTCCAACCCATCCTTATTGTGCACTGTCACAAACTTACATGTTATCCCTCCTATTTTTATTTCCATCATTTGCACTCTCTCCCACTCTTCCTCTCCATGAACTTTCTCCTCTAATCCATCTCTAACCCCGGTTACAATTCTCCCACTGGCCCTTCATTTCTTCTTCATTCTGACCGCCTCCTGGAGTCTCCACCTATATCCCCTTGACAGCTTTGACTCTATTCTATCCCATTCCTTTCTATCTATGTCTCTGCCAGTCCCACAACATGAAATTCCTGGATATAACGCCATAACTCCTTGTCCTTCTTCTTTACCCCTGCTACGTTCCAGTACAGCAACTTCACTACTCCTCTACCCTGTATTACACCCCACACCACCCTACTTCTTACGAAATACATCCCCCTGCACTTCCTTCACCACCTCTTTCCCCTCATCCCACACCCACATCTTCCCGTCTACTCTTATTTTTCGATATCCTATCTTCGCCAAACTGCCTTCTCTCCTCTCCCTTCTAGCCCTGTTGTAAAGCATTCTCTGCACATTCCTTCCATTTCTCGTCAAATCGTGATCGATGAAAACTCCCTCATCCTGTATCCTATTCTTATTCCGTATTACCCCCAACTTTTCTTCCCAGCTCTTCAACTCCACAACCGCCACTACCTTCTCCATCCTTCCCTCCAACTTAATTTTCCCTACCCTGCCTTTAACTCACCTTATGCTCTGTTGCAGCTCTGCCACGCCCTCCGTTTCTTCTCCACTCATTGGCTTCAACCCTCTTATCACAATATCCTCTTTTTCATTCCTACGCTCTCCTGCTTCATCTTCGATCATATTCTCTACCCTCTCGCAAATACCTTTAATCTCACTCCCCCACCCCCGCCTCCTGCTTTCATTTCTGCCCTGCCCTCCACCTTCTCAAGTCTCTTTTCCGTCCTTTTCTTCCTAAACCTGATCTCCTCTTCCATCTGCTTTATTTTAACTTCTTTCTCTTTCCTTTCCCTCTCTAACCCTTCCACTCTCTCCCTCAGCTAATTCATCTCCTTTTTCCACCTCTCATCTCTGATTCTCAAGTCCTCCCTCATGCCTTCCATCTGCTCCTTGGACCCCCTCACGTCCTCCCTTAGACCCCTGACCTCGCTCACCAGCATCCCGACAGCCTCCTTCTCTGACATTCCCTTCATTTGGGGGGGGGGGGGGGGGTGACCTACGTGTTCTAACGATTTTTTTAAAAGGACTCTCCAATTCGCTCATGTCCGGACTCTATCGGCTGTCTCTCTTCATCTTCAAGAGATCCTCCCCGTCACTTGTGCTCGACTCTCTCTCCCTTACCTTCTCGCTTCCTTCGTTTCCATCGTGGCACGTGGAAAATTTTCTATCCGTCAATTTCACTGGCAGCACAGACAGCACTTCCACTGCTTACCTCCCGCTCTGCCGCCGGTAACTGGGACCTCTCCATGCAGTACCCACCGCAGCCGACAGATGTCTCTGAAGAATCGCCGCCAAATTTTCCCTTTATTTCCCTTGTTTTTTTTTCTTTTCCATTACTCACAGCCCCTGCAGACACCCCTTTCTCTCCTTTAACATCCCCTAACTCTGCTGGAACCATCCTTGACCCCTAAGAGGCCCAAGACTCCCGACCACAAACTCTTCCGACTCCTTGCCAACCTAACCTCACTTTCTCTATCTACCTAAATCCCACCTCACTCCCACGCCAAAAAACACTTTTCATCGCCCCAATGCACCCCACCCACAGGTTGATTAAACAACGGGACACTGCCACCACACCACACACACGGTCTACATTACCACGCACGTCAACCCGAGATTTAATCCATGTCATCCGGGGTTGAATCATTATTCACTACAACTGCAGAGTATCGAAATCACAACCGGCTCGGCACCTGTCATTACATACGGACAGCCATCTTTATCACTACCGGCACACTAGACACGAGGTAATGATTTACGCAAGATTACGTAGAGTGTAGAGTGAAAGACGCCTGGAAGAAATTGCTTGGATACCAAGGGGCCCAAGTGAAGAGCTTTAAATAATGACTTTGTGAAGCTTTTCGCCTGGGGTGCTTGCTATACAGATTGAATAGGTACCCAGGTCGGAGCAGTATTGTGGAGCGAACGTGTTATGTCAATAAGCAGCACGGGAATTCTCGATTATTAAAAAAATCTATACACAAAACAAATATCCGAAATATTCTTTAAATTTTCTGTATGGATCACATTACATGTAAATTCTTTTTAAGTGGCCATTTAAAGCCTTTTTGTTTAACTAATTATTTGTTATCTTTCAAAAGTCAATGAAAAGCTGAAAATTTCAGAAAAACCCGCAACTTTCAAGCATTACTCTAAGAGACTATTATGAAAAATAATAATAAATTTTTCAAACAATTGTGTTAACACGAATCAGTTATTAACTGTCTCGACATAACTGAAAAATTGAAAATAAGTTGAAGAATTCGGAAAAAAACCGCGACTTTCTAAATCTAGTATGAGGAAAGGTTACTAAAAACAATAATGAATTTATTAGACAATTAACGCAAATATCCAATTACCAGTAAAAAGTATTATTACATGTATTTGAAAAAAATTTTATTTGAAATACTGTAAAAAAAATCATAATTAGCGCCAAAAACTCGCGAAACCCAATTTTTAATCTATAGGGTATTCTTGGGACCCTATAAATCAGACTCAAGGGGGTGATATTTAATAAAGTAATCATACATTTGTATTCCATAACTAAATGTGAAGATAATCTGAAATTTTTCACCTTTTGTCCACTTTACACTTTTATAACTATCTTCTTCTATAGTAATGATAGATAAATGCGGTTTTTCCGGAAATGTTTAACTTAGCTTTGCCTTATTAGTAATGAAATAATAATATTAAAACACAAGAGAGAATCATACAATTTGTTTAAATAATTATTTTTGCTAAATAGAATTAATTACTAACTCACTTCACGTGAAAAGTAGAAAAATATTTGAAACTTTCAGAAAAAACCAAAATTTTCTAGCATTATTTTGAGACAATATTATTGAGAATAATATATTGTTCAGACAATTATGTTTGTTAATCTAATTGAAAATTGAACAAAAAATGGAAAATTTTTGGAAAAACAGCGACTTTGTAACTTTATTCTAAGATAAAATTGCTGAAAACAATTATAAATTGTTTCAACAGAAAATGGAAACATCTAGTTATTATTGGTAAGCAGTATTTTATGTATTAGAAACAGTTTGTATTAAAAAAATGTTTCACTTCTTATCCAATTTTCAATTAGAGTGAGGTAACAGTTGATCAAAGTTAACAAACATATTTTTTTAGGAAATGTATTATTATTTTCGATAAAATTCTGTTTGAATAATGCTCGAAATTACGGTTTTTTCTGGAATTTTCAACTTGTTGTCCACTTTTCACTCGGAGTGTGTTAATATTAATATAATTTAGCAATATTAATTGATTGAACAAATTATCATTTTTGATCATTAAAAATATCTTCCTTGCTTAATGGCAGGAAAAATTCGAGACTTTTTCGTAATTTTCAACTATTTTTCTAACTTTCACTCGAAAAGACTCAATGAATAAATAGATTTAGAAAAGACAATTGTTTCAGCAAATTATTATTGCTTATATCTATCTTTGTCTATATTCATGCCAGATAGTTGCGGTTTTTTTCTGAAATCTTCAATTTTTTCTCTACATCCCACTTAGTGAGGTAATATTAAATACAAGTTAACGAAAACAGTTGTTCAAGCAATCTGTTATTGTTCGAAACTATCTTCTCTTGAATTCATGCTAGAAAGCTCCGTTTTTTCTTAAACGTTTAACTTTTCTTTGCCTTTCCAGTTACGAACAAATAATAAATAAACACTAGAGAGAATCATATTTTCAACAATCTCTTTGCTTTTGTGAATGTGTTTTTCTGGGATAAAACAGATATTTGAGATATTCTTCAAATTTTCTATGTGTATCATATTAAATGTACATTTGCCTTGAACTGGTTACTGACAGCCTCTTTTTTTAATTTAATATAAATATCAATATTTTCAGTTTGTACCTGACTAAAATGTCAAAGAAGATCCGAAAATTTCAGAAAAAAAACAGCAAATTTATAGCATTATCTCACTATGTGAACAGTGGACAATGAATTAAAAGTTCAGATGAAACCGCAAAACTACAACTTTCTAGCATTATTTGAATCAAATATTATCAACAATAATAATAAATTCTTTGGAGAATTTATTTTGTTACCTTCAATTAATTCCTTACATAACATGAATTAGCAAATTGACAAGAAGCGGAAAATTTTAGAAAAAAATACAATTTTCCAGCATTATCCTGAGAGATTATTATTAACAACGACAATAAATAGTTCAAACAATGGCACAAGTAGTGGCAAAAAGTAGCGGAATTAGCGCCAAAAATTCGCAACGCCCATTTTTTCACTCATGGGTTTTTTTTGGACCCTATAAACAAAACTTATGTGGTCGATATTTGAAAAGTAATATTTTATTCGTGTTATATGGCTAATTGTGAAGAGAAATGTTAAGTTTCAACTCGATTCACATAATATCATTTTCTTCAAAATAGAAAAATGAATTTATTTGTTATGGATTCGAACAAATTACCGAGTGATATGCGTGAAAAATATGACCATATCGGCGCCAACTGAGCCTACTCACTGCCAAAAAGTAGGTCGACCTAGCATAGCGTAGCAATTAAGAGACTTTGTTCGATACTTGCTGTCTATAGTCTTGAAGTTTTGTGTATCATTTTTTTCTCATAAATTGAATTATAATATTCAGATTCTCATGTAAAACTGATGAGTAGTAGTATATTAATATATATAGAATACATAGGTTAGCAAATATACATAGCGTATTATGCGGAACGTCCAAATTAAAATTTAGAAAGGAAATGTACATTCTTTACAATGTATCACTGCATATTTTGTAACAAATAGAGACTGCATTATACCCTATATATATATATATATATATATATATATATATATATATATATATATAAATACATGATGCATATATACAGAAAATACATACATAATTAATATACATCAATTGTCAATTGTCCGAAACGAGAAGTGCCAAATTTTCTGGACCTACGATTTTCGGGCAGCAGTCTCCGTTGCTCACTCGAGACCTGACATTGTTCTCCAAGATTTTGAGAAACGAACTATATTCGTGATCGAATTCTCGGCTCCGTCCGAATGCAACATCACTGCAAAGGAGAAAGAAAAGGGGGAGAGGTATCAAGACCTTAAAAGAGAGCTGCAACGACTTTACCCAAAATATTCGGTGCGAGTAATTGTCCTTGTGATTGGTGCTCTCGGAGGTGCGAAACTATCACTGGTTCGTAACCTTAAAGCCATACCCGCGTGCCAAAAATAGGCCAAGGCACTTGCGACATGTATGCAGAAATCTGCCATCCTTGGGTCGATTCGTGTCCTCAAGACACACGAGGGTTTCGCCAACATGTCGTTGTGATTTCGTCGTGCCCTGTGACCACCCATCTCACGGTTGTGAGACGTGACCATAGGTGAGATTTACCGCGGTTCTACTGGGGGCTATTGACATTTTTTAGATGGCAGTTACTCTTAGTAGGACCCTGCGGTGGTTGTTCAACTCTTTTTTCTTTATTATATATATATATATATATATATATATATATGTATATATACTTAAAAGTATGTAGTCGGATTTGAAAAAAAATCTGTGGAAGGAACTGTTGTCGCCACGAATGAAGCAATGCCTGTGACAGGAAAAAGGACTGTCGCGATTCCATCTTTTCGCAGATTTCTATTTACCCTTCCACCAAGAGAAAGTGGTCATTTCAGAATAGGGAAAAGCATCGCTTCCTTGGCTGAGAATCGTTTCGTCGACTTGGTAAACAAAGAAAACAAAAAAGATAGCTGCAAGCAAAAGAAAAAGCTTCCTCGATTGAAGCTTTCGTTATATAGAAAGTGGTTTATGTCTTAGCGTCGAAAATAACTTTCTTCACCTCTTCTCCCCAAAGTGGAAAAGTTCCTAATGAAATCCTTTAAACGTAGGAATCGTCCGCAAACTACGTTACGAATTTTAGGAGTGGAGGGGGCACGCTAAAAACTACGGTTTGTATCAGGAGGGTGGGGGGGGGCAGTGGAAGTAAAGTTAGGTCTAAAATTCTAGTATTTGGTTGAAAACCTTATTATTTTGTTGAAAATGCAATTTATTTTTCTTAAAAGTCATCTTTTTTGGTCAGAAATTCAGATACACTCTAGATCCCGTAGAAGACGGTCTCGTTTTGTAATTCCTAGAACTGCTGGTCTGCGCAGTTTTTCAGCGCGCAGGGCGAGAGACGGTTGCGATTCTCGGTTTGGAAGGGCCGCAGTGCGCGAGTACTTGGTCGAGTATATTATACATTCAATATTATTAATTGACTGCTTACGTTTCGTGGTGACCGATTTAGTGACAAGACCAGTGCCAGGCAACCCCAAAAACTGTTATTATATGGGACTTGGAGTGGACTTGGTTAAAAGTTTAACTATTGTTAGAATTCAATTTTTGGGTTCTAGATTCAACTCCTAAATTGAAAAATTAACTATCCCATTTAAACAAAATTAATCTGCGGTGTTGAAAAAGCGTTTTTTGAGTTGAACCTTTCGTTGCAAATTTTTTTTTTCTAATGAAAATTCATTTTTTTTACTGATTTTTAACTGAATTGATCTTTTATAGTTGAAAATCCATGTATTTTGTTAAAAATTCGTATTTTTGGTCAAAAATTAATCTTCTTTGTTGAAAATTCATCCTATCAGATTAAAAATGAAACTGTTTGGGTCTAAATTAATCTCGTTTCTTTAAGTATTTAAAGACTTCTCTTCTTGCTGCCAAATTCATCTTTTTTGTTGAAAATTAAACTTTTTGAATAAAACTTCATCTTTTTTAATTAAAAATTCAAATATTCAGTTAAAAGTTGAGTTAGTTTGTTGAAATTTTATATTTTCTTTAAATTCACCTGTTTGGTTGAAAATTCAGCTACTGCGTTTTTAGAAGATTTAATCTTTCAGATTAAAAAATCATATTTTTGAATGAACACTTTTGTTGAAAACTCATTTTTCCTAATTCTCATATTTTTTGTTCGAACCTAACTAGTTGGTTAAAAAATTGACTTTATGGTCAAAAATCATATTTTTTATTAAAAAGTCATATTTTTGGGATGAAAATTCAACCGTTGTGTACAAAATACGTCCTGTTGGCTTGAAAAGTCAACCATTTTGTTATAAATTAATGTATTTTGTTGAAAGTTTAGTTTTTTCACAGAACATTATCGTTTTACTGGAAAATTCATCTTTTTGGTTGAAAATTTAACTGATTGTTTAAAAATTCATCTTTTACAGTTGAAAATTAAAATACTTGCTTAAAGGTTGAACTGGTTTGTTGAAAATTTATAATTTTGAAGATACATAACCTTGGTTGAAAATTGAACTATTATATTTTAAAAAAATTAATCTTTTGAGTTAAAAAAGAATTTTTTCAGATGAACTCTTTTAATGAAAGTTCATTTATTTTATTTCTTAAATTCTGCATTTAAACTGAACTATTTGGTCAAAAAATAAACTATTCGTCCTTTTGGCTTCAAAAATCAATCATTCAACGTTTCGTTAGGAAATTAACTTTTTTGATAAAAAATCATATTTTCGGGTTAGAAATTCAACCGCTTTATATATGATATGCACTTTCGGTTTCAAAAATCAACCCTTTTGTTGAAAATTATTGTATTTTGTCGTAAATTTGTGTTTTTTGGTAGGAAATTATCTTCTTGCTGGAAAATTAATCTTTTTGGTTAAAAATTCAACTATCTTGTTGAGGATTTATCTTTTTTAGTAGGGAGTTTTCAAGATTCATCTTCTTGGCTGAAAATTCAACTACACTGAGAAAAATATCTGTTTGAATCAAATATATTATGTTTGAATCAAACATATTCTTTCTTTGTTATACAGTCAAACATACATATGTTTGATTCAAACAAATTTTTTGGTTGACCATATATTTTTGATTTAAATATATTTTTTGTTTGAATGACAGAAACTTCTTGTTTAAGTTGAACATTTTTTTCTGTCAAATTAATTGCAGGTTTTGTTCGATCTAAATAAATGTTCAATTTTATTCAAAAAAGGAATTTGTTGCTTTCAATCAAATTATTTGCTTGTTTCAATAACAAAAGTTTTGTTAAAGCGGGTATTTCAAGAATGTGTGCTGTATTATTATTCATATTGCATGTATATATTGCATTTATTCATTTAATAAAACCTTAAATCGTTTTCATAGGGTTAACAATATAGAAAAAAATAAACTTATCTTCAAAATTTTTGATCGAATCGCTTGTTAGGTCCCATGTTTCGTGCAGTTTTCGGGACAACAAAAATTTGTCAAATACTTTCATTTCTCTTACAGACGTCTGAAGTTACGTGAAAATAAGACTCGCGACGGTCTGGAGTTGGTGGAAAGCCAACCCTTATCCAACTCGCCCAATGAAACTTCTAAATTTTCGAGGCTTCGCTTAGGCTTATTCTTACCGCTTACAGTTACACATTCCGAGTAAACACGCTGATACATGCAACGATTCACCACCATTTTGAATGCCTGAAGCTAAGTCGCGCTGCAGCGCCCCGAAACTAACGCGGATAAATGAAGAACTATTATTTGTTTAAATCAAATAAATACGTTCTTTAATTTAAGTATAAGACGTTTAAGCAAAATTTTTGTTTGACTCAATGAAATTGTTTATTTGAATAAAACAAATCGTGTCAAACAAATAATTTGTTTCATGTAATGAGTTTCAATATCTTCCATAGGGTAAGAGCACTAGTGGTTGGCACTGCGCCAGTTATTTGCACCCTCTCTCATTTTTGTTAAATTTTAAGAAAATGCAAACATTTATCGTATTTTGCTGGTATTATTTTTATTCTGCCATTATTTCTGCGTGTACCGACATATATAATTCATACAAAATAATGTCAAATTTAGTTATAAAATAATGAATTCACTTCGGTTCTTAGGGTGCCAAGAATTTATCCGGTTTTCTAAAGAAAATGTTTAGCTGACAACATTTTTTAATTTTGTTCAAACAACGTTGTGAACAAGTAAATTTGTTCCAATTTTTGTGAATATTTAAAAGAAATACTTGCAATATAATCAAAATAAGGAATGAACCTCGGCAATAATTTATTTATTAATTTTAGGGGGGGTGCTAATGGAAATTAATATAAAAAGTATGGTCTCTAGTCGTTGGCACCCCAGTGCCAATGACCAGACCATGCAATTCGGGAATGATTTCATTCATTGGCACCCCTGCCTCGCCGGAAAAAAGTAAGGTTATGTAATCTCAAGACCTTGTGTTGACATGAGCCGTTTCACGTATTTTTGATAAAATGAGGTGTTAAAAGTGCCGGAACAACAAAAGTCGTTACTAGGTATACGAAAAATTAGCTAACAATTATAATAAATGAAGCTGTCATTCATATACCGGATATACCGGTAATCGTAACCTCCAAAGTTCTGTTCAGATAATTTATTATTCTTTTTAGGCCTCGAGGTATAGGTAAATATTGGTTTCATTTAAATTATAAATGGAATTTTATTATCTTTATACATATTGTGTTTAATAATATTGTCGTACAATGTTTTAAATGTTACGCAGGAATTCATGTTATTATAAAATAGCCAAAGTTTTTATTTAATCGGTGGGCGATTTATTTTGACTATATTTATTTATCCATGTTTGAATTTGTTTATTCATTTTTCTAGTTTAAAGTAGAAAATGAGTAACATTTATGGTTTTTATTTTATTTATTGCCATATTATTGCCCGTCAGAGAGTATCTCTGAGGAAAGAAAAACATAAGCCGAAGAATACATATGTGACATGGCTAGGCTTTATAGCTGCTGTCAAAGATACTGGCTTGTCCAAAAACAAAATTTATAAAATACTAAATTTAGAATTATTAATAGAAAATTTATTTCATATTTTCATTTGCACAATTTGTTTTTATCAATGTTTTAACGCAATTACAGAAGTTTGAAGAGGTTATGTGAGTGTAGTGCCAATCACTGGTGACGAGAGGTGCCAATAACTGGGTTCAGCAGTGCCAAGCACTAAAATTTTGGGACTACATGCTTATTTTTAATAATTTTTCAAGTTTTTTTCATCTTTGAATAATAATTCAACATTCCAGTGTGTTCTGCATAAAATTTGGAGTGCCGGTATGATTATCACTATTTCAGAATTCAATATTTTATGTGTTTATTTATTTCCTAAAGTCTAAATTTCCTCTTAAGGTGCCAACAACTGGTGCTCTTACCCTATATTGAAATTAAATAAATGTTTTGTTAATTGAAATAAAGAAGATGTGTTGAATCAAAAAAATGTATTCAAACAAATCTTTTTGTTTGAATCAAAAAAATCGTTTTCTCAGTGTATTTACTTTTTAGAAAATTAATCTTTCGTTTCGAAAAAATCATCTGTTGAGTTAAATTCTACTGCTGAAAATTAAGGTTCTTATGATTCCTTATTTTAGTTGATAATTCATTTTTTCCGTTCAAAATATAACTATTTTTTTGAAAATTCTCTTTGTTTTCGGTTGAGAAGTAATTTCTACATATAACAATGCAGCTATTCCATTTTTTGTTAAAAAACTATATTTTACTGAGAACGTATATTTTCTAGTTGAATATTGAACCATTCGGTGAAAATTTAAATATTTGCTTAAAAAATCATATTTTCAGTTGATAATTCAACTACTTGGTTGAAAGTCAGTTTAGTTTGTTAAAATTTCATATATTTTTTTTAGATTCACCTCACCGGTTAAAAAATGAAATATTTCATTTTTAGAAAATTAATCTTTCGTGTCAAAAAAACATCTTTTGGGTCAAATTCTCCTGTTGAGAATTAATTCCTTTATGATTTCTTATTTTAGTTGATGATTTATCTGTTTTGTTGGAAATATAACTATTTGATTGTAAATTATCTTCTTTTTGGTTGAGAATTGATTTTTACAACTAAAAATATAACTATTTCATTTTTTGTTACAAATTGATATTTTATTGAAGATTTTCCCCTTATAGTTAAGAATTGAACTATTCGGGATTTATCTATTTGGCAATAAATTAAATAATTTTTATGAAAATCCACTTCATGGTGGAAAATGTACTTTTTTGTTAAAAAATCATATTTTTGGATAGAAAGTGCAACCTTTTTTTTAGATAATCTGACCTATTGGCATTACAATTAAACTATTTTGTTGATCTTTATACCCATTATTAACAATACATTTTCTTTCGTAAAAAATGAGCCTCTTTCCTATCTTTTCATAATTTTTTCTTCAAAGAAAAAATAATATTTTTTCCTTTTTGAAATTGCCTCTTTTAAATGGAGTCCTCTAGTTAAATGCTGAATTTGGATGAAGAATTGAGAGGAATTTTAAACTTGGGCAAGATAAAGAGACCCTCTCCATTTTCCCTACGAGCAGGGTAAATGGGTACGAAAATGAGAAAAGGGATAGCAAGAGATGTTTTCTTTTTGGCGTAATTACCCATTTCGTGAAAGAAAAGGCGTGGGAAGTGGTAAGGAAATCACTCGAAGAAATACAGCTAGGGAAAAAAGGACGTAGTGAATTCTTTTCAAAAGGGAAAATAATTAACAGTGACATTTTTCTGGTGGAAAGACGACTCCTCTATCATATTATTTCCCTAGAGAAAGCGAAGGTCTTAAGAAACGACCTTTTCCTTCTTGATAAGCTTTTTATCTTCTCAGATGAAGAGATATGAAGAAAATTCTTCAGAATTATACTTTTGCACTCTTAGTATAATCACTGATCTTTATAGGAATTGTTTTTGAACATTTATTATTATTTTTCATATTCTTCTGTAGGGCTGGTCCATTTGAGTCATGAAGAACTGCGGTTAAGAACCTATCGTACAACGCCTTTTTATTTTCAAACCCCGGTGAAACAGAGGTCTATACAGGGTCACCCTTGCTGCTGAAGTCTCATTTAGTTTCTTTAGAATGAGTACATATACCGCCAGACTTCATTAAAAGTAGTCGCATTTACCTGGAAGTTTAGCCAGGGGAGAGGAAAACTGCAGAAAACCACATGCTGAGTTCAGCGGGGTTTTCGAGAGTGGGGCCTAAAGGCAGACATTCGACTTTACCTACTAGATGCACCGAGCTAAAACTTCGAGATGAATTTATAATCTGAAATCGTAAAACATTGAAATAAGTATTATTAGTTTGTTTTTAAAAGTATTTTAATATAAATTTCCTAAGATTCTTGCGAAAATTCAAAAGTATTTTTGCAGATTTTGATTGGGACAAAAAATAATCTAGAACATTTTTAATAAAATTATTGCATTTTATATGATCGCATATAATATTTGGGAAAAATCGAGTCAGTTTAAAAGATATTTATGTCTTCCAGAAGTTTGAAAGAAATTTTAGTCATTTGATAAATTTCCGGAAATCGTGTCAAGTATTAAAATATTCGTAATTGGTTCGAAGCTTTTTAAACTCAGAATGTTCTGAAATTTTTACGAATTTTCTTCATGAAATTAATTTCAAAAATAATCACATTTAATTTTACGAGCAATCTTTTTTCGGAAACTTCAAAAATCTACTTTTTGGTTTAAATTCTTCGAAATCTCTTTATATTATAAATTATTTTGAAATATTGTCAAAAATTCTAAACCTTGTAATATCTTTCAAAATGATTCAAATATTTCTTAAATTGGAAAATAGTTTCTGCTGCATAATTCGAAAAATTGTCTCAAAATATTTGAGTTCCTTTTTTGACACTCTTGCTAATATTTTGAAATATCTTCTCAACTGTTTTGTTAAATATTTCGATTATTGACATTTGTACTATTTGGTCGAATATTAAATTTTTTGTTGAAAATTCAAATATTTTGTAGAAAAATCGTCTTTCTTGCATGGAAATTCCACATTTTGGATAGTTTTTTCTTGATTATTGACTAAAAACTCTTTCCTGGGTGAAAATTGGTCTTTTTGGTTCGAAAAATTATCTTCTTTGGCTAAAGATGTAACTGCTTCGTTGAAAACTAATCCCATTTTTCTAAGATTTTCAACTATCTTGTTGAAAATTCAACTGTTTTTGGTTTCAAAATAAAATATTTTTTTTATGAAATATCACTTATCTCATTTTTTATTAAATATTTAACTACTTAGTTCAAAGGTGATCTACTTCGTTAAGAGCTAATTTTTTTGGTTGATGGTTCATCATTTTGATTCAAAAACCTTTTTTCGATAATTGAACATTTTGGTTGAATCTTTGCTAAAAATTGATTGAACATTAATTTTTGAACTAAAAAATTAACTATTCCATTTTTGATTGAAAAATTATCTTTTTTTAGTGTCATATTTATGCATTTTGTTACAGATAATTTATTCGACTGAAAATTTAACTATTTTGTTTAAAATTTGTTGTTTGTTTAAAGAAAAAATGAATTTCTTCTCAACTGAAAATATAACTATTCCATGTTTAGTTAGAAATTTATCTTTTTAAGTTGAACATTTGTCTTTTTGGTAGAAGATAAACTCGCTTGGTTGAAAATTAATTTCTTTGGTTAAAAGTTTGAATATTTTTATGAAAATCTTTTTTTTTTTTGTTAAAACTTTATTTTTTTTTACTGGAACTGTAACTACTCTGTGTTTGATATAAAATTTAATTCTTCAGTTAAAAATTCAACTGTGTTGTTAAAAAGTCATGCAATTTGTTGACAATTTATCATTTGTGGTAGAAGATTAATCTTCTTGATTAAAAGTTCATTTCTTTGTTCGAAAATTCATTTCTCTGTTTGAAAATTCAACTATTTTGCTGAAATTGACTTTTTATTTTTAAGAATTAATTTTTCAAACTGAAAATATAAATATTCCATTTTTGGTTCAAAATTAATCATTTTTAGTTGAAAATGCGTATTATTGGTAGAGAATTAATCTTTCGGTTGAAAACTCATCCTTTTGGTCTAAAACTCATCTAGTTGGTTCAAAATCATTTTTATAGAAAATTCATCATTATAGTTGGAAATTATTTTCATTGGTTGAAAATTGAACTATTTTGATTTTAAGAAGAAATTTTCTGTAAATTAATTTTTTGTCTAAAAATGTAACTGCTATGTGTTTTTGGGTTCAAATTTATCTTCTTCAGGAAACAATAAAATTGTTCACTGAAAAATACACGCATTTTGTTAAAAATCAATCGTTTGTAATAGAATATTGATCTTCTTGGTGAAGAATTTATCTTTTTGGTTGGCAATTCATTTCTTTTTTAAAAATTTAACTAGTTTCCTTAAACTTAATTTTTCATTTTTGCAAATTATTTTTTAACTGTAAATATGAATGTTCCATTTTGGGTTGATAATTTATCTTTTTTAATTAAGAATTCATATATTTCCTTAAAAATTCGGCTTTTTTTGGTAGAAAATTGATCTTTGTGGTTGAAAATCCATCATATTTGGTCAAAAATTGAACTAGTTGATTGAAAAATAATTTTTCAAAGAAGACTTATCCTTACAGTTGAAAATCAATTCCTCCAGTTAAGAATTTAATTATTTTTATGTAAAGTCCTTTTTTGGTGAAACCTAATTTCTTGACTTACAATTTAACTGCTCTATAGTTGGTTTGAAATTTACCTCAAGTTGAAAAATGAATCAGTTACAAATTAAATCAACTTAATTAAATTCGAGCATTAACAAATTAATTTTTGAATTTTAAATATAAATATTATATTTTGGGTATACAATTTGTCTTTTTAGTTGAAAATTCGTCTTTTTATTACAGATTCCTCACTCTAGTTGAAAACTCATTTCTTTGGTTAAAATTTTGAATCTATTTGTAAAAAGTTCATCTTTTTCGGTAGAAAATTAATCTTATTACTGAACAATGTAACTTCTTGATTGAACATTAATTTCTTTGTTTGAAAATTGAACCAGGATGAAAAAGGTATAACGATGAGGTAAAAAGAAAAATTGGGCTGAAAAGTCAGAAAAAGTTGTAAAATTCCGAAATCTTTATTTGGCAGCAACGCTATTTTTTTAATAGCGAGCCCTTATTTGAATTGTATTATGAGTGGGGGAAATTAGAAACCTGGTCACCCTTCTTGAGTTAAGAAATTATTTGAAAGCTCCCCAACATAAAAAAAATTTAACTCAGGTTCTTCATTGAGGTACTTCCAGAGAAAATTTGTAAGCATCCTAAGCCGTGAAAATATGCATGGCTCTTTCAATTTGAACTTTTTGTACATTATGAAAGTTAAGATAGGATTTCTGAAGCTCGCGCTTAACCTCCAGGATACTAATTCTTTTTCAAAGTTCTTCCTTTTCCCGGCGTTCTGTGAAATATAATTAAAATAATGAAGAGTCGAACAGAGAAGGCTTCTACGAGCAAGTGTGTAATTGTGGATGGAAAGTTTAAAAGCATACCAGAGCCTTTTTTGATTAGGGAGTGAGCTGGGTGCGGTTACTTAGTTAATCCGTCGACCGTTCCACACCAAGTATATTCAACTTCTTGCATTATACAAAATTAAAAAATAGAATAGGTTTATAATATCTAGTCAGCTAAAATTTTCTTCAATTAGCCGTTATTATCAAAGGGTTCCTTCGCTTGTTTTAAATGAGTTTCTTTGCTGAAAAGAAAAGATTCCGAATTACGTAAAAGAGTGAGCATTTGACACATGCTCTTGATAATTAAAGTTCATCTATTTACTTTATTCCCTAGCAAGAAATACGCACGCGCGACGCTCCCCTCCCCGTCCCTCGATTTTTCTTCAATAATCTCAAAATTATGAAAAAAATTAGGAGTTAGGTGTTGGGACTAAGAAGTTCAGAGTTATTGGCTGAGGGTTATAAGTTATAAGTTATGAGTTAGGGACTAAGAGTTAATAGTTGGGATAATGTGTTACAAACCATGAGTGTTAGGAGTTATGAGCTTTGAGGTAGGAGCTAGGAGTTAAGCGTTATGAGTTAGGAGCTATGAGTTAGAAGTGAGGAGTGAAGCGTCAGTATTTAGGAGTTAGAAGTTATAAGCTCGGAGCTACGAGTTAGGAGTTAGAATATAGGAGATATGAGTTTTGGGTTAAGCGTGAGGTGTTAGGAGTTATAAGTCATGCGTTAGGAGTTATGCATTATGAGTTCAGAGTTAGAAGTTAGGAGTTTGGAGTGCCCCTCTTAAAAAAAGTATGACACATGGACGGAGGGACCTGAATTGCAAAACCCCAATAATTTTAAATTGAAAGTGCTTGAAATTTAAAAAAAATGTTTGACGATTTTGAATTGAAAACGTTTGCAAATTAAACAGTTTTGGATTCTGTAGAATTTTAAAGGACAATATTCGGACGGGAATAAATACAGTTGAAATTGCATCATTTCAAATTCAATCGTCGAAAATTTATCAGTTTTACTTTGAATTGAAATCTCTCAGGTTAAAATTCCAGAAATAGGATTATTTAAAAATGCTCAAAATTAAATAATTTCAGATTAGAATTTTGAAAACTGGATAACTTAAAATTCTAAGGAATTGAAATCGCATACTTTCTGAAAGAAAAGCGTACAAAACTGAAAGCTTCCGAATTTGAACAATAATCAGTTCGGAGAAAACAAAATTTATCAATTTTAAATTGGAAACTAAATTGGATGTTTTAAACTCAAAGCTTCTGAATTTCTAGATTTCTGAATTGTAATGAGAATTGTAATTATATACAAACTTCTAATTTAACACTAAACATAATTTAAAAAAATGTTTCTAAAATAAAAAAATAAATTGTCCGTCATTTAGTGCAAACTGGAAAAATGTTGAATTATAAATCTTCGAAGTTAAATTATTATAAAAGCAACGTTTAAAATGAAGCAATTTCAAATGAAAAACACAAAAAATTGAGAAACTAGAACTTATTAAAGAAGAAATGAAAAATGCAGCTTTTTAATTTCAAATCAAACATTTTTTTAGAATTATTATAAATTCGTAAAAAATTCCAAATTACAAGTTTAAAATTTTAAATAAGTTCCTTTCATAAATCTTGAACTAAAAATCGGACAATTTTTCAACAATACATTGAAAATTGTGAATTAAAATGAAAGAATATAAAAACATAATTGCTATAAATAATTCAAATAAAGAATAATATAATTTTCAATCCCTGGTTATAAACTTATCTTACTTTTAAGGCTTCAGTTTTAGAGATTAGTGTCTAAATTTTTCATTACTTTCTATGAATCAGTAATTTACGAGATGTCGGTTACCACTCTGAAAATTGTCGCTATTTAATGTAATTCGAAACATTAACATGCAACGTAAAGATAAATGATGAAATATTTCCATAAAAGGAGGACAACTTATAATTCCCCCCTGCCCTACTTCTCTAACCCAAACTTCAATCTTCGCTTCCTTTCCTTTCCGCACCACTTTCTCATCTTCTTCTCCCTCTCATCACTTTCCTTCACATTTCCTCATTACTTCCTATAATCCTTATTTGTCCTCACTTCCCCATCTTTCCCCTATTTCCAAGATTATAAGGTGTAAAATTGACGTATCATAAATTTAGTTAAAGTAGGCTCTTGGCTCCTACGAAAAAGGGGTTTCTTAGCCTATTACGACGTACATGAGGTATTCAAACCTCCCCCTTTCACACTTTTCCTCCCCTACCCCCTTCACTCCTATTCTCTCCCTCCCCTACTTCTCCATCCCACACTTCAACCTCCACTTCCTTTCTTTTTTCCAACTACTCCCTCGTCTCCTCCCTTCTCTCCTCACTTGCTTTCACAATTGCCCACCACTAGCTCTACCCATTATTTTCTCTCACTTCCCTCACTACCCCTCGTTTCCAAGTTCGTGAGATGTGAAATTGATGTATAAAAATTAGTCAAAGTAGGCACTTGGCGCCTATAAAAAAAGGGATTTTTAGCCTATTAAGACGTGAATGAGTCGTGCAAATCTCCCCCTTCCATAATTTTTCTCTCCTGCCCCCTTTATTCCTATAATCCCCCTTCCCTACCTCTCCACCTCACACTTCAAACTTCGCTTTCTTTCCTTTCCTCAACTACTTCCTCATCTACTTACCCCTCTCCTCACTTCCCTTCTTTTTCCCCTACCACTATGTCTACCCTCTTATTTCTCATTACTTCCCCTCCTTCACCTTACTTCTC
>CAKNXH010000606.1:612727-626228 GCA_932178445.1 Andricus quercusramuli | reverse complement strand
AGCATCTTCTACGGGAATTTTGTCAACATTTAAACTTCGATGATGAACAAATCAAATTCCTATGTCGTTGCACCGACCCTGGTGTACCTGATCATGCACCAGCTTGCTAAAGGCATCGTCTACAGGAATTTTCTCAACATTTAAACTTCGATGATAAACGGATCAAATTCCAATGTAGTTGCGCCGACCCTGGTGTACCTGATCATGCACCAGGTTTTTAAAAACATCATCTACAGGAAGTCTCTCAAAATTTAAATTCCGATGATAAGAAGATCGAATTTAAATGTAGTTGCGCCGACCCTGGTTTACCTGATCATGCACCAGGTTGCTAAAAGCATCGTCCACAGGAATTATATCAAAATTTGATGTTCGATGATAAACAGACCGGATTCCAATGTAGTTGCACCGACCCTGGTGCATGATCAGGTACACCAAGGCTGGTGCAACAACATTGGAATTTGACCTTTTTATCATTGAACTTGAAATGTTGAGATAATTCCTGTAGACGATGCTTTTAGCAACCTGGTGCATGATCAGGTACACCAGGGTCAGCGCAACTACATTTGAATTCGACCTTTTCATCAACGAACTTTAAATTTTGAGAAAATTCCTGTAGGCGATACTTTTAGCAAACTGGTGCATGATCAGGTACACCAGGGTCGGTGCAACTACATTGAAATTTGATTTGTTTATCATCGAAGTTTGAAGGTTGAGAAAATTCCTGTAGAAGATGCGTTTAGCAACCTGGTGCATGATCGGGTACACCAGGGTCGGCGCAACTACATTTGAATTCGATCTTTTCATCAACGAACTTTAAATCTTTGGGAAATTCCTGTAGAAGATGCTTTTAGCAACCTGGTGCATGATCAGGTATACCAGGGTCGGCGCAACTACATTATAATTTGATCTTTTTATCATCAGAGTTTAAATGTTGAAAAAATTCCTGTAGACGATGCTTTTAGCAACCTGGTGCATGATTAGGTACACCGGGGTCGTTTTCACTTCCGAAGGAGTACCGATATTGCGCACCTTTATACCGTCCGGACTCAATGACATACTTAAATCGTGTCCAACAAGGTAATTATATGAAGAAATATTATGTTCCTATTATATAAATTGTGAATTGCCGATTATGTATAAAATAAATATAATTTTTTATATAGTGCCTATACAGAATACATTATGTATAAACTACATAGAATTTTTCCGCCTGGGTCAGAATTCAATATTTTGGTTAAAATTTGAACACCTTTATTGAAAATTTCTGTCTTCTTTAAGGTTCATAACGTAAATAGAAAATTCATCTCCTCATTTGAAAATTTGACTATTTTGTTGAAAACTCAATTCTTTATGAGAATTAGTTATTTTCAATGGAAATATAGTAATTCTCTTTTCAGCTCGAAATATATAATTTTAATTAAAAATTGATATTTTCTAGTGGAAAATTCATATATTTGGTTGAAAATTTGTATTTTTCTTTGTGAAAAATTAGTCTTCTTGGTTAAAAATTCATCCTTTTAGGTAATATCCCAGGCGGAAATATTATATATAGTTTATATATAGTGTGAAGTATTATATATAATATTCATTTGTTTTATATAAAAAATGTATAAAACAAATGAATATTATATATAATACTTCACACTATATATAAACTATATATAATATTTCCGCCTGGGATATTCAACCATTCGATGAAAGAATCAAATTATTTGTTTGAAAATTAACTTTTTTTTTTTAAGTTAACTAGTTTGGTAGCAAAATTCTACTATTTGATTGAAAATTAGGATGTTTATTGAAAAATTAAACTGTTTGATGGATAATGTGTCTTTTTCCTTCAAAGTTTAGCAATTTGCTTGAAAATTCATGCATTGTGTTGAAAATTTATTTACTTTCTGTTTAAAAATCAATTATTTTATCTGAAGTTTGAATTATTCTATTTTTTGTTGAAAACTGATTTTTTTGGTTGAAATGTCAACTGTTTTCTGAAAAATTGAACCGCTGGCGATCAAAAGGGGATACGCCCGAAACGCCGTCGTTTTAGTTGGCCCCTGGGTCATATTTTTTTTCAGGTCAAATTTAAATTTTTTAATAAAATGTTCCAATAGGAAATTTTATTGCGCATATTTTTAGTCCCATAAATAAATGTGATAACTTTATTAGTTTTCGAAATAATCAAGAAAATGTTACTTTTTTCTGCAATCGCAAAATACGAATTTTTTGTGTTCATCTCGCCACAAGTTCTACAATAATAGGAATTTTGTAATAAAAATTTTAGAAAATATGCACCATCATATAGCGAAACTAACGTTATTTATAGAATTTCAATTAATTGTCACTAAAAATATATAACGATTTTTATTCTTCTCATTGCGTAAATTAGATATTGAAAGTTTCAAACGCTTCGGGAGTCGAACGAATTTTCAGAAAATTAAAATTAACGGTCACCTAAACTTTTGTTAGGATTCAAGGAAGTTTTTTGGAAAATATCAGGCAATTATGTTTTATAGTTTTAAAGACACAATTGATTTAAGATCTCAGCGCTGTCCGGTACGCGTGCTAGCTTGTCCTGCAATATCAACGTCTGTATAACAGCGGACGATTGGAAGGTCAAGCCGGACACCAAAACAAAAAAGCATATGTTTATTTTGATTCTCTCCTAAGGAGCATAATGCACAGAAGCATTATTGTAGAATAGTGTTAGCATATAATATTCTGTTTAGGATAGTTTAAGTTTACTTAAAATAAAAAGAACCTAAATATGGGTCGAGGCAGGAAAAGAAATAGGTGTGAAGAAAATTGGTTTAAGAATAAGAAAAAATGTTCCCGAAATAAGGTACTACTTAAAAGTATGAGAGAAAATTAAAAATGAACTTCTCTGATAATTTTAATATCCTATTATTATTTTTTATTTGATTTCTTAATAGCGTTTCCTTAAAAATCTTGTATTTTTAATTTTTTTCAAATAGTCTAATCTAATATAATCTTTTAAATTGAATGCTACTATTGAAAATGTAAAAAGTTTTAAATATCAAATTATCACGAAATTAATGGAGGGCATTCAATGAATAGACGTTTCTTTTAATCAAAAAGTTTACAAAACTTATGTTATATTGTAGGGAAAGGAATATATTACTAAGTCTAAAACTATAAAGGACGATGCAAAAGAAAAGTAAGTTTTAATTTTTTCATTTTTTTTTTAAATAATAAATAAATGTAAATGATAATGTCTTCATTATTATTTTGGTGGCCGGCTTGACCTCCCGATCGCCCGCTGTTATACAGACGTTGATATTGCAGGACGAGCTAGCACGCGTACGGGACGGCGCTGAGATCTTAAATCAATTGTGGCTTTAAAACTATAAAACATAATTGCCTGATATTTTCCTAAAAACTTCCTTGAATCCTAAAAAAATTTTAGGTGACCGTTAATTTTAATTTTCTGAAAATTCGTTCGACTCCCGAGGCGTTTGAATCTTTCAATATCTAATTTACGCCATGAGAAGAATAAAAAACGTTGTAAATTTTTAGTGACAATTCGCTGGAATTCTATGAATACCGTTAGTTTCGTTATATGATGGTGCACATTTTCTGAAATTTTTATTACAAAATTCCTATTATTGTAGAACTTGTGGCGAGTTGAACACTAAAAATTCGTATTTTACGATTGCAGAAAAAAGTAACATTTTCTTGATTATTTCGAAAACTAATAAAGTTATCAAATTTATTTATAGGACTAAAAATATGCGCAATAAAATTTCCTATTGTGATATGTTATCAAAAAATTAAAATTTGACCTGAAAAAAAATATGACCCAGGGGCCATCTAAAACGACGGCGTTTCGAGCGTATCCCCTTTTGATCGCCAGCGGTTCAATTCGACTCTTTAGCTCGAAAACTTAACTTGTGTATTGAATATTCGTCTTTTTGGGTAGAAAATAAATCTTTTTTGTTAAAAATTCAGCTACTTGGTTGAGGATTGCACTGTATTGTTAAAAATTCGTCTTTTTTTGTTGAATTTGACTGGTTTAAAAATTTTTTATTTTTGGTTGAAAATTACGTTTTTAACTAAAAATTTAACTATTCCATTTTTAGCTGTAAATTTATTTTTTGAGTTGACAGTTAAACTATTTGGTAGAAAATAGATGTATTTTGTTAAAAATCCGTTTTTCAGTGAAAAATTGATTCTGTTGGTTGCAAATTCATCTTTCTATGTTAAAAGTTCACCTATTCCGTTAAAAATTGCACAATCTGGTTGAAAGTGTGAGTATTTTTTGTTTAAATTCAACTACACTCCACGCTCCCTTATACGACGAGCTCGGGACCAAAAACATTCCCTTATACGACGGCGCAATGGGAACCCGTCTAACCCCTTCCACCAACAAGCTCACGGGGTTGTGCGCATACGCGTGAATCCTGTGTCAGTTAGAGCTGGCTCCATAGCTCCATGAATATAGCTTTGTTTGCGAATGTAAACATTGTCAGATTGTCAAATTTTGTAGAATTTTAGGTTAATGACAATTTTAAGATAACCCCTTATAAAAATTCGTAATAAAAGTGTTCCACTTTAAAACTCATAACTAGGTAATCCTGAAAGCACTATACGAAAATATTGTATTCATATTTACGCGCGAGACTATTTGCTTCCCGCGCGAACTTTGAGCGGAGGAGTGGGGATGAAGGAGAACGAATTTTCCGTCGCATAGGGGAGCGGCAACTGGTCGTATAATAGAGCGGTCATATAAGGGAATGTCGTATAAGGGAGCGGCGGAGTGTATTTCGTCAAAGTTATATTAGTTACTTGAAAATTCAACTGTTTTCTAGCGAATTTGACCTTTTGGATTAAAAATTTATTCTTTATGGTAGGAAAGTCGTCTTTTCTGGTTACAAATTCAACTATTTAGTTTGAAAATATAACTGTTTTTTGGTAAAATTAATTTTTGTTCTGTTTTAAAATTTGAAAATTTGGATGGAAATGCATTTTCGTAAGTTGAAAATTCAACAATTTTGTTAAAAATTCATTTATTGTATAATAATGATAATAATAATAATAATAATGAAATGATAATGAATATAAAAAAATGATAATATTAAAACGTTATTTTAAATTCTTCTCCTACTTCGAATTGAAATATCACTGAATCGAATAATATATGCGAATAAATCAAATAATTTATTCACTTATTGTTAATAAATTTAAATTTCAATCCCACAATAATACATCTTTCACGAGGAAATAATTAATTTGGCCACATTTCGCCACATATCGTGAAGAATGGGGGGATGATAAATATGGGAATTAATGTGAAATGGGAAGTGGCGAAGTACGGGAAGTGAGGGAAAATAAGGAAGAAGTAGGGAAAATGAGTGAGTGGAATGAGGGAAAGTATGGGAAATAAGGAAAGGAAAAATAGAGGAAGTGAGGAGAAGTGACGGGGATATAATAATTAATAATCAATGAGCAATAAGATAATAATATGAATAATAATAATGAATGATATTCTTATTAATACGTACCAAGTACCCCCTTGACTCCTTCTTTTGACAAAGTGAGTGACTGTTCACGATAAAGTTGATGAAAATTATTTTAATAATTATGATTATAACAAATCATCTATAAATAAAATCATTGTAGTACATTTATTTCACTTTACAGAGAAGCAGTTTTCCAACAGAAAGAAAAAGAAAATATAAAAATAGAATATAGCGATATGAGTGATAAATAATTTATATTGAGTTAATTATGCATCACGATTAAATGGTGTCAATGCAGAGAAAAAGACGCTTATGAATATTAATTTCCTGACCTGAAAACATTTATTCAATTAAGTTCAGGAAACAGTTGAAGGAAGAAACTAACACAAATTTGTTATTATACTTTTTTATCGAAAAAAAATTCAGAGAAAAGTATAATTTTGTACAATATTTACCAGCATCTCGATCAGCTTTTGCAAGACCTAAGTTACAGAAAAACTACAGTACTTTTACTCTGAAATTTTGAGTGTATGTAATTTTACGTGTCAATTTGAAAGTGAAAGAAATTTTTGTTATATTTTTGAAATCCGTCAGCGCTATAGTTTTATGAAAATCATGCTAAATAAATTTATTGCTATAGAGGAAAACTCCCCACAGTGGATAAATGAAAGAAAACGAATTTATTTTTATTTTTGTTTATAGAAAAGTATGGCGTTTCAGCTATTAACTAAATTGAATGATTAATTACAAATATATTGATATTATTCATTAACGATTATCCAATGTAGGTTGCGTTATCCATTCTAGGGAGGTTTCCCCTATAATAAAAATGGAACGAGCATTCAGTCGGGACAGGGCCAGTCAGCACCTCACTGAACAAGGCAAAAATAATAGTGTCGTAAAAGAATTTCATTACATCTGAAATTTGTTATATAAATTATATTTGCAATATAATTTTAGAACCTGTCAGTCAAATGGCCCAGCTTTTAACTCGAAAATATGAATTTTCAATAGAAAAGTTCATTTTAAACCGAATATTTCAATTTTCATCAAAATAAATGAATTGTCGATAACAAAAAATTAATTTTCTCCCAAAAAGATGAATTTACAAAAAATAGTAGATTTTCAACAGAATCCATGACTTTTAAAATAAAATGAAAACGAATTTTCAACAAAAAAAGGAAAGAAATTTTTAACAAATTGCCGTTGAAGTTAGCCAGAAAAAGACGCAATGGTTGTATATAAATAAATTGCCTTAAAATCGTCCAAACTTTTTGCGAAATTTTTTGAAATTTTCTCTGAAAATTAATCTGTCGGAATAAAAAATCTGTTCTAGTTTTCCCAAGAATCTTCAGAATTTTTCTTCTTGAAACTTTTCAAAATTCTGAGAAAGCTTAGCTATTTTTTACAAATCTTCAAGAACTGCATTTTTGTTTAACATTTTTGGAAATATAATGAATTTTTCAATATTTTCAAGTCTTCTCAAAACTTCTAAACCTTTGAATATCTTTTGAAATAATTAGAATTTTAAGTTGGTTCCCATTTTTTGAAGAATTCAACAATGCAGTTACTTGAATGAAAGGAGAACTACTTCGTTGAAAATTCTTTTTTTTTTTAAGCTTTATTTTTTTGGTTGAGAATTTAATCATATATTTGGTATATAATTCAACTATGATGTTAAAAAAATGAAATTAAGTAGAAAATTCCAATTTGATTTATGGTTGGAAAATTAGTTTCTCGTAATCAAAAATTATTTCGTTGAACTAAGAATTTGGCGATTCCATTTTTTGTTTCTAAGAAAATCTTTTTTAGTTGAAAATTGAACTATTCTGCTTGAAATTCATCTCTATTAGTTAAAAATGTATCCATTTGGTTGAGGATTCAACGATTTTGTTGAACATTTATTTTTTTGTTTAATTCGACTGCTTGAAAATTCGTTTTCGTAAAGAAAATCTTTATTGGTTGAAAATTAACTTTTTTGTTGGAAATTCAACTGTCTTCTAAAAATTGATCTTTATGGCTTGAAAATTGAACTGTTTTTTTTTTTATTTCAAGCTATTTGTTTTAAAATTCAAACGTTTTTTGGAAATGGTTGAAAATTCATCTGTTTTGGTGAAAATTTGTCCTTTTGGATTGACAATTCATCTTTCATTGTAGAAAAGTCATGTTGGTCGAGAATACATTTTTGGTTGAAAAGTCTAAACATTTCAAAAAAATTTGTCTTTTTTGTTTGAATATTTATTTTGTTCCGTAGAAAATCGGTTTTGGTTGAAAATTCAACTATTTATTTAAAAATTATTTTATTTGAAAGAACTCGTTCCGTTGGGGGGGGGGGGGGTGGAAGCCCAAAAGTGGTAACGTAGTTTAAGCGCAGCCTCTTAACACATTATACCAACATTAAGTAATTTACTAAAATGTTATAAATTATATTTATACGAAGACCCTAAATATAGCAACACTTCTGTCTCGTATGTGAAATGAAGATATGATAACAGTTTCCAATTCTGAAAGTTAAAAACAAATTTGCTTTTATTTCATTTTTACTTTTCGCTGATGAAAAGTAGAAACAAAAACGGAAAAATGAGTCATGTCTGAACTATGTTCAAGAAATTATTTTTTCTAAGAAATGCTTCATGGTGTTTCCTAAAAATTGATTTTGTATTGTTAAAAAATTGTTAAAATCCTAGTTTCAATTTTAGTTGATCTGATTTCGAACCCCTAACCACGTAATGCTAAGAATACATAATTTTTTTTTTACTTTCATAAATTATATTTTCATGAAAACCCTGAATTTAGCAAAATTTCTGCCTAGTATATAAACGGTGTACAATTTTTAAAGCTACAAATGAATTGGTTTCTATTTTATTCTTCCAATTAATAAGAAAAAGTGTATCTGGAATTAATATATGATAAACAGTGTTCTAATTTCGAAGCCAGAAATGAATTTGGTTTTATTTTGTTTTTAACTTTTTTATTATAAAAACTTCTTATCATACAAAATTAAAAAAAAACAGAAAATGAGTTACGCATGAACCAAGTCTAACAAATCATTTTTTAAAATTACTTAATGGCATTTCTTAAAACCCTATTTTTTATTGTTCAACAATCATTGAATTAATTTTTCTCTGAATGATAACGCAAATTGAAGCTTCTTACCACATCATACCGACCGTAATTTATGAAAATGTTATAAATTATATTTTCATGGAAACTTTGAATTAATCAAGAATTTCTGCTTAGTATCTGAAATGAAAGTATAATAATTTATAAGTTGTATTCATATTATTTTTATCAATACCTTAAATTCAGCAAAATCTTCTTCCTAGTATCTGAAGTGAAAATATGATAAACAGTGTTCTAGATTCAAAGCCAAAAATAAATTTGGTTTTATTTTGTTTATAATTTTTGATGATAAGAACTTTTCATAATTAAGAATTGAAACCAAAAAGAAAATGAATTACGCATGAAGCAACAACATTTCTGTCTAGTATCAAAAATGAAGATATGATAAACAGCGTTCAGTGTTTAAAACAAAACATAAATTTGGTTTTATCATTTTTTACTTTTTGATGCTAAAAACTAGATACACAACTGAAGAAATGTCATGCATGAACTGAAGTCAACAATCTATGTTTTCTAGAAATACTTCATAGTGTTTTTTGAAAATTTATTTTGTCCCGCAGAACAATTTTTAAATTCTTGTTTTCTGTCAAATTTAACCTGAATTAGAACCACTTACCAAATAAGACCGAAATTGAGTAATTTATTGAAATTGTATAGATTATATTTGTATGAAAAACTTGATCTTAGAAGAACTCTGGTGTATTATTGTATGAAATTGAGATATTTTTTTCATATTTGTTTCACTTTTTGCCGGAACGAAGTTTAACAAATTATTTTCCTGAGAAATTCTTTATATGGTTTCATAAACACTTTATTTTGTAATAAATTAGAATCCCTAACCAAATAATACGAAGATGAAGTAATTCATTAAAATTCTATATTTATACTTTTAAAAACACCTTAAATTTAGAAAATAAATGTTTATTATGTAGAGTGAAGATATGGTGAAAAATGTTTAGTTTTTTATGTCAAAAATAAATGTTCTCTTATTTCACTTTTACTTTTTGATGATAAAAATTAAAAATAAAAACGGATGAATGAATCATGTATGGACTGAAGTTAAAAAATTATTTTTTTCAAAATACCTTATAGCATTCCTTAAATCTCATTTGTTATAAAATTCTATTTTTGTGAAAATTTCTGTCTATTGTAATTAACATATCTTATTATTAATTGGGGAATATATTAGTTCGAAAATGTAAATTTGAAATTATTTTTCTCAAAAGTGAATCAATGATAAGTCGATATAACCGTATAACAAAAGAAAATAACAGAAACGTCAAGCTGCAATCATAACCGCTTCTTTCGCCATTTTTTGCTTACACCCAAATTATTCGGCCAATCTTTTTTTTAAATTCCGTTCATCACATATCACAAAAGTCACACAAAATTGTAATTCACCTTTAAATGTATTTGTAAATGGAGAAAAGCTTTTTGCCCAAAAATGTCAAAGATCGCACTCAACGTCGAAATTCAAATAAATCATCCGATAGGAAACGTCCCGTTGGCAAAATAGTCGACAAATTCGAAAATTTATATGGTGCTTTTGGACATCAAACTGACTACAGGTAAATTGAGAGCAACATGAATTTTTCGATTTTGGAAAAAAAATGCCACGATTTTACGAGTATCAGAATTTTGACATTTATTTTTCGAGAGAAGATAAATGTTCTTTAAAGTTGCATGTTTTTTTATTTATAGCTTTTAAATCATTTTTTTGGAAATTTAAAAAGTAGATTTTCACAAAATATTCAAACTAATATGTTTGGTCTATATTTTATTGGAATTTTTGGTTCTATAAGGAAGGTATGCAATGTGTTTCATGCGAGCTGAACCATTTTTGAGGCCAGAAAAATTATTTTCACAGAATCGAATTTTTCCATTTTTGTCAGTGAAAAACAAATGCTGGAAAAATTTGCGCATTTAGATAAGTTCCACAAAAAATACCTCTCCTATGGAATAAATAGGATGCGTTCATTATATTAGCAATTTTTTTTAAAAGTGAAAAATGGTAATTTGTTTTTCTGCAAAAAACACTTTTCATGTTCATTCAAAAATTATTTTGTATTTTTAGCTGTTTCCGAAAAATATTAAAATTTGATTTTAAGATAAAAACCTACTGGTGATTAAAATAGCTTATTAATTTAGAAACAAATTAGCCCAGAGTATCAGTATGCGTTTTTTTGGAAATTGACTTTTTATATTTTTCAAGAAATCCCTGCGATCGGTGGCATAAGACTTAATTTTGAATTAAATGTTTTCAATTTTTAAATCTTTTTTAGAGGAAACTCGTTCAGCTTAGAGCTTAGTAAATTTCATTTACTTAAGCTTATACTGATTACATCCGAACAAAATGTTTCTATTTGCAATTGTAAAATTTTGAATAATTCAAAGTCAAAATTGTTCAATTTTTCAATTTTTCATTTTTCTTCAATCGTTCAATTGTCAATTGTTCAATTTTGAATGTTCTCAAATAAAAATTTTTTATTTTAAGAATTATTCAATCGAAATAATGAAACTTATAATGTTTCCGTTTCTAAAATTCATCTACGGCGAAAAATGGAACTTAAAATGTATCTTCTTGAATATTTATTTGGAATTCTTGATGATTAATTAGTTCAATTTTTCAATATAAAAGTGCCAGATAAAACTTAAATTGAGAAATTAACATTTTTAAATTAAATTAGGAATGAATATAATCATTTGTCTAAATTTGATTTTAAAGACTTAAAATTATAAATTTTATTTTCGGTTTCATGATTTTTCAAATGAAAGCTCCTTACCTGAGTATTAATTCGCCAGAGCAGAGCTAGGAGAAAAACACTTCCAATCAGACGATAGCTTAGGTAGTAGCGCTTTGGCTTCATAGCCGGAAGATGGAGTGTTCGATTCCCGCTGCCTGATTTTTCATTTTTTATTTATTAAAATGTAATGGTGAGTAAGGAAGTGATAAGAATAACGGGAAATGAGGAAAGAAGAGTGTGGGAAATGAGGTAAAGTGAGGAACTGGAAATTGGGGGAAACGAAGTGAGGGAAACTAGGGAAATGGAGAAGAAATTATGGGTAGAGAGATAAGAGTTGTGATAGGCGGGAATGTAGTGCAAGTGAGGAAACATAAGTGAAGTGGGAGTAGGAGAAGTGAAGGGAAATTAGGGACAGGAAGTAGCGGAAGTAAGTGTTCCATAGTGCAAGTAGAGGAAATGATTAAAAATGAGGTTTAGTAGGGAAGGGAAAGTGAATGCTGGAGACGGGGGAAGGGGGAGGGGAGTGTTAGTTGTGGAAGCGAGAAGAGGGAGAAGTAGTGGAGGAAAAAGTTAGGGAAGTGTTGGTAAACAAGTGAAGTAAGGGAGAGTAGAGAGAGTAGGGTAGCAAAAGTATGGGAGGTGGAGGTTTGAACGACATTTGCATGTAGGTGCGTGACACCTAATTCAACTAATTTTTTCTAATTATTCGAGGAGCTCATATTTATTAACAGTTGAATAGATAAAAGAAATGCATGCAGCGAGAATCGAAGACGTAACCCTCCGGCTATGAAGCCTGAGCGATACTGCCTGAGCTACTACCCACAGGATGTGTTTTTTTTTTTTACGAAACTTCATGTTTCCTTTGGCGAATATTGCAAAGTCAAATCAGTACTCATATAATGAGACTCTCTTTCATTTTACTCAGTACTTTGTCTTAATTTTTATTCAAGTACACGATTTTGAAAAGCTCATTCATGAGGCACCATCGATTTTCAATGGGATTGAGCGACTGTTTATTTCATAAACATAGGTCGTGTATGTTTATCGACAAGATTGTGGGCAAATACGAAATCTGTATGTGCGGACGTGAGATCAAATTGTAGCTCGTTTACACGATAGGGAACGAGGGCATACAAGTTTTATGTATCTAGCCCAACCGTCCAGCTTATAACTTCTCAAATAGCAATTTGAGACTGCAGTGTATCTCACAATGGTGGCAAATTGAATAGAAAAAGGAAATGATTTCCTCAAAGCAAACACATTTCATTCCCGGCGCAAAACCTATGCACTAAATCATATTAAACTTGAGAAAATAATGTTATTTCATTGACTAGGGCATTCGTTAATTTTTCATAATAAGATATTCGATATTGTTAAAAAGTGGTCTATCATTTTTAGAGAAAACAGAAGAAGTATGCCTGAGCCCGGATTTGAACCGCGAACGTCACTATACATGAGTAAAGTGTTGATCAATTACGCCACCTGCTGGTATAAAAAAGATAGAGGTCCTATATTTTTTAATAATTTTGCATCTTCATGATGGAAAGATGTAGAGAAAATGGATCCCAGTCTATCACTTTGACAATCGAATTTCACTTCTATCTTTTTCAATACCGTCTTATCTATCTCATAATATAATTTATCTATCCACCTCAATCATTTCCTATCCCTCTGTCAATCTTGAATCCAGTCTATCCATCTTCAATGTACTCTTCTTCATTCCATTTTATTCAACGTCTATCAACGTATATATTTTGTCGAGCTCCTCTTCTCTATCTCATCCGATACCACATCTACCAACGTCTATTTTTTTCATCTCTTTTTTAATCTAAATTTACGTTTACTTTTTTATAACCTCTCCTCCATCTCATTCTCTCCTTTATCTATCTATGTCAATATTTGTCTATGTCTTTGTCAATCTAAATTCCCGTCTATCTTTTTCAAGGCCCTCTTCTCAATCTTGTTCTGTCATTTATCATTCCATGTCAATCTTTTTCTATCTCTGTTAATCTTAATTCACGTTTATGTTTTTCAATTGCCCTCTTCTCAACCTTATTCTGTCTTTTAACAATTAATGTCAATTTTTTTCTGTCTCTGTTAATCTAAATTCACATCTATCTTTTCCAATGTCCTCTTCTCTATCTTATTATGTCCTTTATC
>CAKNXH010000606.1:589177-612717 GCA_932178445.1 Andricus quercusramuli | reverse complement strand
GTCAATCTTTTCCTATCTCTGCTAATCTAAATTCACGTCTATCTTTTTCAATGCCCTCTTCTCTATCTTACTCTGTCCTTCATCATTTTATTTCAATCTAGTTCTATCCCTGTTAATCTAAATTCACGTCTATCTTTTTCAATCTCCTCTTCTCCATCTCATCCTATACTCAAACTATCAACGTGTATCTTTTTTATCTTTTTGTTAATTTAAATTTACGTTTATCTTTTTCAATACCCTTCCCTCTATTTCAGTCTGTCCTTCATCTATCCACATCAATCCTCTTCTATAACTTTGTCGATACAAGTTCACGTCCATCTTTTACAATACCCTCTTTCCTATCTCATCGTATCATACATCTATCAACGTTCAACTTTTTCCATCTGTTTTTCAATCTAAATTCACGGCTGTCTTTTTCAATCCCCTTTTCTCTATCTCATCTCATCCTTTCAGCTATTCATGTTAATTTTTCTCTATCTGTCTACATATTAATTCCCGTCTATTTCTTTAACTACCATTTTCTCTATCTCATTATATACTACATCTATTAAAGTATATTTTTTATCTGTTCGTGAATTCAAATTCACGTCTACCTTTTTCAATCCCCTCCTATCTATCTCATTCTATCCTCCATATATTCATGTAAATCATTTTCTATCTCTCGCATTCTAAATTCGAGTTTATCTTCTTCAATCTCTTTTTCTTTATCTCATCGTGTACAACATCGGTCAACGACTATCTTTTTTATCTCTTTGTCAATTTGAATTTGAATTCATCTTCATCTTTTCCAATCCTCTCTCCTCTATCTTCTTCTATGCTTTATCGAATTAGGTTAATCTTTTTCTATCTCTGTTAATCTGAATTTCCGTCTAACTCTTTCAACCTCCTCTTTCCTACCTCATCGTATGCTACATCCACGAACATCTATTTTTTCTTCCTCTTTGTCAATACGAAATTCGTGTTTATCTCTTTGATCATCCTCTTCTTTATCTTATCCTATCCCCTATCTATTCACATCAACATTTGGCTATCTCTCTGTTAATCTAAACTTCCGTCTATCTTTTTTAGTCTCCTCTTATTTACCTTAACGCAGCCCCTATCTATCAACTTCTATATTATTCTATCTCTTTATCAATCTAAATTCACGTGTATATTTTTTAATTTACTCTTCTTTATATCATCCAATTTGAAGTCTATCAATGTATATTTTTTGATATGTCTTTGTTCATCTAAATTCCCGTCTTTTTTTAAATCTCTTCTTCTTTATCTCATCGCCTCCTCCATCTATCGACATTCATCTTTTTCTATTTTTCAGTCTAAACTCACGTCTTTTTTTCAATTCTCTCTTCTCTATCTGATACTCTCCTTTATCTATAAGCTTCAACGCAAAGGTTTTGCCGCTAGGCAAGTGAAATCAGTTTTCGGACCTACAAGTAGATGACACAGCAAACCATTTTGCAAATTCGACACCGTGGTCGACCAAAGTATGGAAATAACTTTTAAGTGCGTAGGTGTATATAATCATGGACGTCACAATGTCTAACTAGCACGTGGTCAAAGTCAAATTCAGTTTACAAATGCATTACCTCAGTTTCTGATAAACTACCAAACTTCTAGAGATAGAAAATGATAAGAGTACTCAATCGCGAAAGATAGAAAAAGAGATGAAGAATAAAATTTATATTGAAGAAATATAATGAAGTAAAGACAAAATTAGGGACCTCGGTTACGAAAGGTAGGGAAGAAGATAAAATATTATTAAGATTGAGGATGAGAAAACATAGCATTTTGGGGATGCAAAGTGACCCATTGAGATATAGACAAGTTTTATCTTTATCAATCCCTCAATTTCTCTGCTCTGCAGATATCTTCAGTATCGACGTCTTTTTTAAAACAATTGTTTCATGTTTGGTTGGAAGACGCTTAAATCAAGGTCAAAAACATTTCACTATGAGCCGGATTTGGACCGGCACTTCCTCTATTCATAAGAGTTCCTTCAACCAATAAGATAGTTTGACGCTCACTAGAACGCGCTAGCGAACTTACATAATTAACCACGAAATTTACACGCAAATTAAGCAAAATGAAGTTTTCGAAAAAAAAATTATAAAAAAGATGAGCGAAACGAAACACGAAACGAAATATTTAGTGGGGAAGTAAGTTCTGACCAATAGTAAGTGAGGAAGATTTGTTTGCCATCGTTCAAAACTTACCTCTCAACAAATCTCTCTTTTTCCTTTTCAATAATACTTTCCAATGTTGCAGAATTTTTTGAACTGCTTTTTTTCTCTTTTCAATCAAATTCAAAAGTTTCAATTTCTGTGAATTGCCGCAAATGTGGTTTGCCGCTTCTCACTTGACTCAACCCCATTTTCTGCAACTTTGTTTTAGGGAAGCAAAGAGTGTTCAAGCGACTGGAAGACCCTCATCTTCGGATCAGTGCAAAAAGGTGAAAGCCTGCAGCTCCGGGTGCTTGTCGATGGAAGAACTGGACAGGAAAGAGAGCCCCATCAATCCCTACAATCGAGCCGAGTACCCTCCAGTCCAGTGGCTACCTCCGGATGTCGAAGATACAGACACTTCTATCCCCTGTCCGGAGCGCGAACCCTTTCCTATGCCACACATTCACACGGGTTTCTGCCCACCAAAGGACTTGCAGAAAAAAGAAAATGGCTACATTTTCGCTATCCGAGCAGAGGAAGACTGTAGGGATGAATCTGCGAGGAAAGAACAGTATCGAAAAATTCGAGACAAAGTCGAGAAAGCCGTTAAGGTAATCCTCAAGGAAGTTAAGATAATAGCATTTTCAGGGAATTTAGCTCTTTTGTTGTTTTTCCAAGTCTCTTGCTTCCGCTCTTATTACACAAACTAAAGTAGGGTAATCGATACAATTGCTGAACACCTTCCAATGAATAGTGACCTCATTTAAATATACTTATATTGGAGAGTATTCAAAAATGAAACTACTAATAAATAATGTTGACGACTTTGGAATAGGATATTTTGGCCGGAAATGAATCTGTATTTTCTTGTTAAATATGCTAGATAGCTTATGATATTCCAAGTTAAAGACACACAGTAAATATATTTCTGACCTTTTGAAGAGGATGCATCGAGTGGACAGTTTTTTTTTTTCAATGTAAGAATTTTTCGCATTTGGTACCTCAATTTTGAATTCTTTCAATATCAAGGTGCACCAACATTTTTAAAATTTTATGTCTTCTAAACCTCCCAAACTTTCCCTTACCTACTCACGCTACATCCACCTCTCCTCGCTGACTTCGCCACCCCTAACTTCACCCTTTATTTCTTATCTCTTCCCAAACTTTCCCTACCATCACTTCCCTGACTTCCTTGACTTCCCTACTTTTCCATCCCTGATTTCCCCTACCTCCTCTCCCACTATTTCCCCTACTTCTTCCATTACCTCACTTTTCCACCTTCAAAGCCCATCAGATCCCCTAATTCCCCTATTCCCTCTCTTTATTTCCCTTTCTTCTCATTCATCCGCACTTTCTGTACTTCCCTTTCATCATTTCCTTTCACTTTCCTACTTCCTTTCATTCATTTGCCCTCCTGGAAAAAAACTACGACGGACGGACACACGACCAAAACTATGAGGATTTTCGCCCGGGGCTACGACACCCTGGAAAACCTTTTTTTAAATTTATGCATTTCAAGAAAATAATCAACCCCTATTTTCATATAATTATTTTTCGATTTTAGACAGATGTTTCAAGTTATTTAATGTGTGAAACTCAAAAATGAAAGGAAGATAAAGGTGTGGTTCTTAATCTTAGTTCAATCTGATACGTTCAAAGTTATAAAATAAAATATTGGTAGTTGCTTGAGTTTTTGGAAATTCCAATGTCTTGCTTCATCAAATGTTTACTCATGCGAAAAAAATACCCTCCATATTGCATTTATTATAATAATACGAGAGTATTAAAAAAACATTTCAGCAAAATAGTACAATTTTATAGTGAACAGATCAATCAACTAAATAGATGATTTAAAAAAAAAAAAAGAATTTTAAATAAAAAAGTTCAAGATTCAACCAAATACTTGAATTTTTAATTGAAGAGATAAATGCTCAACCAAATAGTAGAATTTAAGGCAAAAAGATAAATTAGAAAGAATGGAAAAATTAAATTTCCAATTTGGAAAACTAGTTTTAAAAAAAGGAATTTCAAGCCAATTATGTAAGTTGAGCTAAAAAAAAAACGAAATTTCAACAAAGTAGTTGAATCTTCAACCAAAAAAGATTAGCCATCAAACAAGCAAATACATTTTTTCCTGGAAGGGATTAATTTTCTAACAAAAAAAGAATTCTCGACCATAAAAAACGAACTTTCAACAAAACACATGAATTTTCTACAAGGAAATATAACTTTTCAATAAAAAATGGAATATTTACATGTTTAGTAAAAAAAATTAATTCGTAACCAAAGAGATGAATTTTTATCTGACATCATGAATCTTCAACAAAAAAGTTACAAGACAAGAGTTGAATTTTCTGCCAAAAAGTTGAAGGATAAATTGTCAGCAAAAAAATCTTCGACTAAATACTTGAATCTTCAACAAAATAGTTGAATTTTATAAAGAAAAAATTTCAACCAAAAATGAAATACTTAAATTTAAAAAAAAAACAATAATTCTCAACTATAAATAAAATAAATTTTCAGCAAAGCAGTTGAATTTGTAACTAAGGAAGGGATTTTAAGAAAAAAACAAATCAATTTTTACCAAATAGTTCAACTTTCGATCAAGCAGATGAATTTTTGCCCAAAAAGATATATTTCTAACAAAATTGTTTCTAATAAATTAGCTAAACAGTGCAAGTTGCAGAAACTGATTTTTCTTCATTAGTTTGTTCAGAACCTGATAACAATTTTTTTGTTCTTACCCACTGGAAATTACTTATAGATAGTCTTAGAACAAATATAAGACCTTGTTCGATAAATCTGAAAATATTTTTAAAAAATGGTACTTCTAGAAAGTTAAAAGAAGGCCCACTTTGTTTTTAAATAAAAAATTGACCGAATTTTTTATCAAAAATTCAAACACACAAATATTTTTGATATTTGAAAAACTTTCATTCATAGCACACAGAAAATTGATTCGTCCAGAGAAACTTTGTTTGACCAATATGCGAGGTCCGCTTAGTAGCCGTCCGTAAACTGTATGTTACAAATTTAAGGGAGGGAATCAGAATTCAACCATTTTATTCGAAACGAATTCTCTTTTTTGGTTGAATTCAAATTTTTCCCATCTGAAATCAAAATATTATAAAGTTGATACATCTACTATTACATGTTTCATTGAGAATTATTTTCTTTATTCAACTACTTGGTGCCAATTTAGTTTTTACCGAATGCACGTTTTGCAATTACGTATATACGTAAAACAAAATTCTTCAGAATAATTTGAATAATTGGGTCAATTACATACGACATTTTTCAAAAAAAGTTTAAGGAATAATTTTTGTAATTCATTTTTTCTTTGTCAGGCTAGGGAGGTGTGTCTCAAAAATCACTGAAAATAGCGTCATGAAATATGTGGACGCTCTCTAGTGGTTTTCACATATGGTTCAACTTGCAAAAGTAGCCAATCATTGTGCCGATTACCCCACATCAAATAAGTAATAAAATATGAAGCTTTAATTATTTTTCGTCTGCAGAAGCATAAGGTGTTTCAAATTCGAGGAGAGTTGCCGAAACTGAAGGAAGCTTTAGAGGACAGGGGTTGGGTCCAGAAGTACGAAAGCACCAAAACAAGATCGCTTCCATATGGTTAGATTTTGCGCTTGAAATAGTTTCTCGAGTGGACTTCTCCTTATCCTTGGAGCAACGCCAAGCGATGCATACCAAAGAGACTGTTACTTTGACCTCTGATCTGTCCTTTCAACTGAGTCCGATATCCTGCCTGAATGTATAAAATATATAGCTGACAGTTTTCATTCCAAAGTTCAGAATATAGATTTCAAAATTAATTAGATTTTGAGAATGTGCAATAGGGTACTTTTTGCAAGAACTCCTTATTTACAAATATCAACTCAGGCAACTCAGGGACCAGAGGGAACTTTGGAAACTCAGAGACATAAAGGAACTCAGGAAACTCAAAGAACTTAGCGAACTCAGGGACCTCTAGACCTCAGGGAACTCAGTTAATTTATTGAACTCAGCTAACTTATTGAACTTAGGTAATCAAAAAAACTTAGGAAACTGAGTGAACTTAGAAAACTCAAAGAATTTAGGGAACTTAGGGAATTCAGGAAACTGGGGGACCTCAGGAACTGAGGGAATTCAGGGACCTCAGAGAACTTAGGAAACGTGGGGAACCAAGTAAATTCAGGGAACTCAGGAAACTTAACCTCAAGGAACTCATGTTACTCAGCTAATTTAGTGAATTCATGGAACTGAGGAACCTCTAGACCTCAGGGAACTCAGTTATCTCAGCGAACTCGTCGAAATCAGCGGACCCAAAAAACCCAAGGAACAAAGAGAATTCAGGGAACTCAGTGAATTCAGGGAACTTGTGGAATTCAGAAAAACTAGGGACCTCAGCGTCCTCAGAAAACTCAAGGACCTCAGGAGCCTTAGGGACCTCAGGGAATTCAGAAAACTCAGGAAACTCAGGGAATTCAGGAATCTCAGCGAGCATAGCGAACTCATGAAACTCAAGGACCTCTAGACCTCAGGAAACTCAGTTAACTCATCGAAGTTAGCCAGCTCAGATACCTTAATGAACTCAGGAAACGCAGGAAACTTAGGGAATTCAGGGAAGTTAGGGAACTCAGGAAACTCAGGGACCTCAGAGAACTCAGAAAAATCAGGAGCCTCAGGGAACTCAGGGAATTCGGGAAAGTCAGTAAACATAGCGTACATAGCGAACTCACTGAACTCAGGGACGTCAAGCAACTCAGAAAACAGGGAACTCAAGAAACTTAGGGAACTGAGAGAAATTCGGAAACTCAAAGAATTCAGGGACCTCCGAGAACTCAAGAAACTCAGGGGCCTCAGGCGGCTCAGGGAATTCATGAGACTCAGCAAACTTAGCGAACTTAGCGAACTCACCGAACTCATGGACCTCAAGGAACTCAGAAAACAGGGAACTTGCAAAATTCAGAGAACTTAGGGACCTCAGGGAACTGGGTAAAATCAGGGGCCTCAGGGAACTAAGGAATTTCAGGGACCTCAGGGAACTCAGGGAACTCAGGAAACTCAGGAACTTAGGAAACGTAGGGAACTAAGCAAATTCAGGGCATTTCGGAAACTTATGAAACTCCCGGTCCTCAAGGAACTTAGGGTATTCAGCGGATTTAGTGATCTCATAGAACTCAGGGACCTTTAGACCTCAGGCAACTCAGTTAACTTATCGAACTCATCAAACTCAGGAAACTCAGGAAACAAAGCCAATTCAGGGAACTCAAGAAACTCATGAAACTCAGGAACCTCAAGGAACTCAGGAAACTCAGCGAATTGAGTGAACTCAGGGAACTCATGGACCTGTAGGCCTCAGAGAACTGAATGAACTCATCGAACTCATCTAACTCAGCGAACTCAGGAAACCTAGGGAACAAAGAGAATTCAGGGAACTCAGGGAATTTACGATACTAAGTGAACTCAGCAAACATAGTAAACTCACCGTACTGGCGAACCTCAAGGAACTCAGGGAACTCAGGAAACTTGAGGAATTCAGAAAAATTAGGGACCTCCGCGTACGTAGCAACCTCAGAGACCTCAGGAAACTTAGGGACCTTAGGAAATTCAGAACACTCACGGAGCTCAGGTAATTTAGGAATCTCAGGGAGCTTAGCGAACTCACCGAACTCAGGGACCTCGTGGAACTTAGAGAACAGGCAACTAAAGGAATTCAGAGACCTCAGGAAACTCAGGGAATTCAGAAAACGTAGGGAACTGAGCAAATTCAGGGAACTCAAGAAACTTATGAAACTCAGGGACCTCAAGGAAATCCAGGAACTCAGAGTCCTCTAAACCTCGCGAAGCTCAGTTAACTCATCGAACTCATCGAACTCAGAAAACCTAAGGGACAAAGAGAATTAAAAAAGTTCAGGGAATTCGGGGGACTAGTCAGTGAACTCAGCAAAATCAGCGAACTCGCCAAACTGTGGTGAGGGAAATGTGAGGGAAAGTGAGCAGAGGTAAAAGTAAATGAGAAGTTGGGAAAGGAAGGAGCAGCGAAGGCTAGAGTGTGGGGAAAGGAATTAGGGGCATGTAGCGGGAGTACGGGAGAGAATCTATTCGGCGGCAGGTTTGAACTACTAAATTACGTCATAACAGGCTACGAAACACTTTTTGTAGGCGCAGAGCACATATGTTGACTATTTTTTTTTTATCACGCACCCCCTAAACTTTTTCCATTAGGTAAACAAGTAAATGCGTATTTTTGTTTTATAAATGAAGATAACCCTCGGCCCTGATGCCTCAACCGTCACAAAATTATAAAAGTTATTGCTTAACTTGACAAATAGACGAAGAATCGTAGGGGAAACAACTACTAAAAATGAGATCCAGCGGAGGTGGATTACGCTGGATCCTGAATTACCTCTATATATAGAAAATCACTCTGGATTCACTCAGATTACCTCCGATTGCATAGGATTACTCTGGATTACCCATTTCCAACAAAATAAATGAAATTTTGAACAACTGGTGGAATTGCCAACAGAAAATGTCAACTTTCAGCCAAATAGTTGAATTTTCAACTAATGAAGTTAAGTTTTTAACCAAAAATATAGAACAGTAACATTTTTACTACAAATAATAAAATTTTCTCCTAAGCATAACAAGAATTTTTCTCCAAATATTAACAAAATATCTACTTTTTCAACCAAAGAGATTAATTTTTAACTACAATGCTGCATCGTCAATTAAAAAGTTATAAATATAAATTTCTAATGAAAAATGAAACGGATCAATTTTCATTTGAAAAAATTATTTTTCAACGAACAAAAAATCGAATTTTCAACCAAAAAGATGAATTTTCATAGGAAGATTAATTTTCTACCAAAACAGACAAAATTTTTGATTATATGCATGAATTTTTAACCAAGTAGTTGAATTTTTAACTGCAAAGTTTCAAATTTTCCACTAAAAATGGAATAGTTGAATTTTCAGTTAAAAAAATATAATTTTCAACAAATAAAAACGAATTTTCGACAATTTAGTCAAATTTTCAACTGGAGAAATTAATTTTCTAACAAAATAGTTCAATATTATATCAGGAATCACAAATTTTTAACGAAATACACAAATTTTCAACCAAATAATCCACAACGGAATATTCAAATTTTCAGTTAGAAAATGAATTCTAAAATTAAAAAAAAATTTCGCAAAAAATATTTGAATTTTACGCCAAAATAGTTTAATTTTCAAACACAAAGATGAACTCTCAAGCAAGAAGATTAATTTTCTGAAAAAAAAACGAATTTTCAACACAATACATGCATTTTCAACCAAACCGATGAATTTTCAACTAAATAGAATGTTTTCAACGAAAGGGATCTTTTGAAATCAGAACAAAATTTTAATCAAATACATTAATTTTTAACAGAGAAAGACAAACTTTTAACACAAAGGAAATGGATACTTCTAGAGTTAAAAAAAGAATAATATTGTTAAAAAAATGGAACGAAGTTTCGACAAAATATTCCAATTTTCAGCCACATGATTGTCAACTAAAATCAAGAGTTTTCAAAAAAAAAATAAAAAAGAATTTTTATCAATAGTTACATTTTCAAAGAAAAAGTAATTTTCTACGAAATTAGTTGAATTGTTTACCAACAAAGACGAATTTTCAACCAAGAAAGATCGATTTTTAACCATAAACGGTATAGTTTAACTTAAAGTTTAGAATACTAATTTTCAACAAAATAAACAACAAATTTTGAACGAAATAGTTAAAAACTATTTAGATTACCTAAGTAAATTACTCCAAAATACCTGGATTACTCTGGATTACATGCTAATTATATAGAATACCTACATTTTTTCGAATTATCTGGAATAAAAGTGGATTACTTCTATATAGAAGTGGATTACTTCGGCCTATGAATGTATTACCCTGAATTATCTGTGAAATAATCTGAATTATAAGTGAATTACTTGAATTAACTGAATTACACCGGATCATTGTGGATTGCAAATGGATAACTGTGGATTACCACGGATTAGAAATAGATAACTATATATTAGAACTGCCATAATCTTGATGAAAAGTGGATTACGTCAGACTACAAGTATATTGCGTCAGATTACAAGTGGATTACACTGGCTGGCAAGCGGATTACTCTGAACTACTCGAATTGCTCAGAATTATTAGTGGATTGGGCAGGATTGAACTGGATTACTCGGATCACACTAGATTACTTATTCGCATAATCGAGTGGCTTAGTGGATCACCAGAGTTGTTTCCGCCTTCCAGAAAATACTACCCCTAATCGTGGAAACCTATCCTTCATCGTAGTTGAATTCTAAAATACCACTGAAACCTCGATTTATGGAACCTGCGAAGGACATCCGTTCTAGGAACGCACCAAACAAAGTTCACTAAAATCCAGGTTCCAGTGTAGCATCGGTTGTATTTCCTGCAAAACTCCTATTAGTTTTGCTGAAATTAACGTTAATCAACAGTTGTAGTCATTTCGGGGTAAATCTAGGTCCCGAAACCGTTATTTAAACTTTTTTCAATCAAACATAAAAAAGCAAGTAGTTTTTATCAAGTGGAATAAGTCTAGGGGATATTTGATCCAAAACAATATTAAGGTTTTTCTGAAACACCCTAACGTTCGATACCTGAGTAGCATTTACTGTCAAACGGAGTAATTTTGGACATGTGATGTAAATTTCGACATTCCAGAATTGATAGTTCAAATTGCTTAAGGGTGTTTCAATCAGAATCTGGAACCAGTTAAGGCTTGACACGGTTGCAGATTCGGGTTAAGACCCCCTTCAGTAATTTGAACTATCAATTTCGGATTGCCCGCATTTACCCCACATGTCCGAAATTACCTCGTTTAACGGTATCCTTTTATTTTCATCTCCAAGGAAGTGTCCCCTATCTAGAAGCAAAATCTCTAGGAGACATTCGACAATCTGATGGGATGCTGAATGAAAGGGCATTGATTTTCGCCATGCTACGATACAAAGCTCCAGACTTGATTTGGGATTGTCGAAACGACTTCGTTGATTGGGATTGTAATCTGAAAAGCAAAACAGTCTTGAACAGATTTCAAAAACCTGCCACTTATACTTCTAAGGTAAAGTTTCCCAAACTACAGAATTTTATACATCCTTTTTTAAAGAACCTTCCGGACTTTACCATCGAACGGGGTAATTTCTGACATGTTGAGTGAATTCTTACATTCCAAAATTGATGGGTTAAATTACTTGAGGTGATTGAAACCAGAATCTGGAACAAGTTAAGGTTTATGCTGATTCCAGGTTTTGGTTAAAATTGCCGTGAGTAATTTAATCTATCATTTAGAAGTGTCCTAATTTACCCTGCATATCTGAAATTACCCCGTTTGACGGTACTTGTGAAGCTAACTCTGGTATAACTTCTTAAGTTGGCTCCTCGTTTACACAGCAGATTATACGCGGAAACCAGCCAGGTTTAGTAGATAATACTCTTCGGTTTGGTATATTATTTAGAATTATTTTTAATTCACTTGAATTCCTTCAAACTACTTTGAATTGACAACGACTTCTCTCGAATTATGTGTATTTTTCCTACTTCTCTGTAGTTCTTTTTATTTCTTACAAATGCTGTTGAGCTCTTTCAAATTCTTTTGAATTCTAAAACTCCCTAGAAATATTCAGAACTGCTCAGGAGTTCTTTGAGTTAATTACATTTCTCCTCATTCACTGCATTTGATTAATTTCTAGAATTCTTCTAAATTGTCAAAATTGGTTGCATTATTTTTAAGTTGCAAGGACTTCAATGAGATTAAAAGAATTAAGAGGAATTCAGAAGAATTTACGAAATTTCGAAAAATTGAAGCAATTCTGAAGTACAGAAAAATGTTAGAATTTAGAGAAATTCAAGAATTCTATTCAATTGTTTTGAGTACTTTGAATTTTGAGTATTCTTTGTAATTCTTTTGAATTTCTTCTAATTCTTTCAAGCTCCTCCGAATTCTTTTGAATCATGTCACCTTTCTGAAACTCTTGTGAATTCTCCCAAATTCCATTAAATACCTGAATTTCCTGAATTCCTATAATTCTTCCGTCTGACTGAATTTCTTCAATTCTTTTGAATTCATCATCTACACCTAAATGTCCGAAATTCCCTGCATTATTTCAAGGCTTCAGAATTATCTAGATTCGTGAAATTCCCTGAATACTTTGAATTCACAGAAGTTACACGAATACCTCAATTCTTTAAATTCGGAGAATTCACTGAAATCTAGTGACTCCAAAGAAATGCGAAGAATGTAGGGAATTCGGAAGAATCTGGAGAATTAAAAGAAAGTTTCAGAAGATTTTAGGGAATTCAGATAATTTGAAGAATTCAAGGAGTTCACAAAATCCAAAGAATTGAGAAAATTTAATGAATTCAGAGAATTCGAGGAATTCGAGGAATACGGATAATTTAAAGAATGAAGAGTATAGAAGGAATTCACAGAATTTAAGGAGTTCAAAGTATTTTAAGAGTTCCGATAATTTAAATAATTCAGGGAATATAAGAAATTCGAGGAATTGAAGGAAGACAGAGATTTCAAGGAATACAGGGGGTAGGAAGAATTCTAAGAATTCAAGGAATACTGGGAATATAAGGAATTCAATTAATGCAAGGAATTCAGAGAATTGAAGAAAGTTAGAAAGTTGTGGTAATTCAAACAATTTAAGTATTTCAGAGAATTTGTTAAGAATTTAAGAATTTAGAGAATTTAATTAATTCCGGAAATTCAAATAATTCAGAGAATTCAAATAATTCAGAGAATTCAAATAATTTAGAGAATTAAAATAATTCAGAGAATTTAACTAATTCAGGGACTTCAACTAATTAATGAAATTCAAGTAATTTAGAGAATTCAAGTTTTTCATACAATTCAAGGAATTTCGAGAATTTGGAGAATTCTTAGAATTGAATGGATTCAGTAAATTTAGGGAATTTAGAAATTTCAAAGAATTCAGTGAATTTAATAAATTAAGATAGATATAGGGTTGTGGAGCATTACAATTTTATAGAGAATTGAAACAATTCATAGAATTTTGATAATTTAGAGAATTTAAAGAACCAAGAAAATTATATCAATTCAGATAGTTTCAAGAATTGGGGGAGTTTTAAGATTGTAGGGAATTTCAGGAATTTTAGAAAATTTAAGTAATTCAGATAATTAAACTTATTCAGAGAATTCATAGAATCTAGAGAATTCAAGTGGTTCACGAAATTCAAGGGTTTTGAATAATTAGAGGTATTTAGAGAATTTAATTTATTTGCAAAATGCAAGGAATTCAAAGAATTCTGAAAATTCAAGTGATTCAGTGAATTTGAGGAATTAAGATAATTGAAGGAATTCAGAGAAATCAAGGAATTCAAGGAATTCAGAGTGCTTTAGGGTTTCAGAGAATTTCAGGAATTCGGAGAATTCCAGTAATCCATAGAATTTAGAGAAATCAGAGTTTTTCAGGATTTCTCTTGAATTATTTTGTGACTTTGCTTTCTACGGATTCTTTGTTGAAGAATTTCCTACATTCCAAGGGCTTCAAAATAATGCTAAGTACACAGAGGAGTTCAGTTAACAAATTTAGAGAATTCGAAAAATTACGTAAGTCAAAGAATTAAGATAATTAAGGTAATTGCAATAATTACTGAACTGACAATCAGTAGACTTGGGTTCGAATCCCAGCGGAGGTGGAAGGGATTTTTTCCACGGCTAAAGACAATCGCAATTTTGGTTTAAACAAGTAGAACAAAAACCGTAATTCCGTCCACGAAAAAACTGTAATATCCGATGAATTCTGAGAATTTAGAAAGTTCCGAGAATTCAAGGAATTCCAATAATGAATGGAATTTAGATAATTCAGAATATTCAATGAATTCAGAGAATTTATAAAATTTAAGGATTTTAGAGTATCCAGTGAAATCAGGAGATTTCAAGAAACTTCAAAGAATTTAAGAGAATCTGAAATAGCTTAAAAGCGTCAATAATATACTAAGCCAGAGAGTAGCATTCACTGAACCTGTTTGCTGGTTAGTGCGTAGGTAGGATCACTAAAACGTGGGGCTACCTTAAAAAGCAGAGTGGTTCTTTTAGACTACCAACTCCAGAGTGGTCGTCTCAGATGTTCGCTTCTAAAGAGCTTCTTTCAGCATAGAGGTGTCGATATTTTATCATCCTCTCTTGAACGGAACTAGTGAAATTGTCACTGGTTGAATCAGTATTTTGAATTGTCATTAGTAAGCTATTGATTTTCTAATTTTCACTGGATGAATCAGTAAGTGATTCAACTAAAATAGCATTACTGATTAATTAATAACTCCACGTGACGAAGAGATGAACCTCCAATCGTCCGCTACGCGCGTGTAACTGTTTGGGTCTTTGCATTTCTTGAGTGAAAACGAACTTTGTTGTTCACTAATATTTAATGTAAAAATATTTGGGACCTTCCTGCCATAATTAGGGGATATTTTTCGCTTGAAAGTGGGAAGGCCCCTGACCACTTGGATTTAACTTTTAAGAATAATTTTCCAAAGGTTAGCGCAAAAGCGATGATAAATAATAAGTGTCATACCTAACCAGCTGACGAACAATAACGCGTACGAACAGATGACTACTGGTACTGACTAACCAGTGAATCTCACTGATTAAATCAATAACGCAAGCCCACTGAGTAGACAAGTGAAATCTCACTGATTGTCAGTGGCACACCCAGCTGTTTCAATCAGTGAGATTTCACTGAAAATCAGCAAGATCTCACTAGTTCATTTGAAGAGAATCGAGAATGAAGGATTCGGAAAAAAAATTAAAAAATTGATTCGGGTCCCTCTAGCTTGGAATGGCAAACATATTGCAAGAATCCCATTGGCTCTATGAGCTGGACGTAGCAGATGTCAACTTTCCACGCAGCTACAACCTGACAAGAGAGCTGACCGCCTTCATAAAAGATTTTCGCCTAACAGCCGCAGCGGGACTCCTGAAGTGGCTAGTAGAAAGCGTTCGGGATGGGGTTGTCGACAAGGATTGGGATACACTTCGGGTGGACCTTGGTCAAGTGGAGTTTGCTCTGAGACGTTGCGAAGAGTACATAGCTGACGCGAAACACGAAAGTATCGACCAGCCAGATACAGATGTCTCAGAGGACGAATGGAACCGCTTCTTTGACGATTACAAGAGAGTACTGCATGAAGAGAATGAGATCTCTGAGAGCGTAATTGTTCCATCAAGACTTCAGGTAGGGATCTTGCTCGGGAGTATTCTCCTTCCTTAAATTATACCGATTTTGGGCTAACCCCCCCCCCCCTCTTCCCTGAAAAGTAAGACTTTCTCAACGCGATGGGCCGCAGTGCTCGAATACTGGGTCGAGCATATTGCGCAATATTATGCATTCCAATTGATACCTTTTCAAGTGGCTCTAACTGCTTAAGTTCCGAGGGTACCGATTTTGTAACGAGACCAGTACGAGGCAACCCCCAAAACTGTTATTATATAGGACTTGGAGTGTAAAAAACTCTTTCTTATCAAGTTAATGTGGATACTATATTAAACTCAACAAAATAATAAGTTCCTAAGATTTCGAAATATATTGAATTTTCAACAAAATAGTTGAATTTTCAACCAAGAAAGATTCTATATTAAATGCAGTGAATTTTCGAGCCAGAAAGACGAATTTCTTCGATTACAATTGAATCTTCAACAAAAAAGTTTATTTTCGACAAAGAAAGACGACTTTTCTACAAAATAAAATTTCCTAATCAGTCCAATTAAATGAAAAAATCTCTTTTTCGTAACAAAATAGTTCAATCCTCAACCAAATAGATGCATTTTCAATCAAGAAAGATCAATCTTCGAAGAGATGGCTGAATTTTCAGCTAAAAAAGATTTTTCAAACCAAAAATGGAATCGTCAAATTTGCTGTTTAAAAAACTAATTTTTAACCAAACAATATAATTTTCTGTTCGAAAATATGAATTTTCAACAAACTACGTAGATTTTCCATCGCATGATTGAATCTCCAGCGTATACAGGATACATTTCCAAACAAAAATAAAAAAGAGAAATTTGGAAATGAAAACACGAATTTTTAACAAAATAATTGAATCCTCAACCAAAAAAATGGATTTCAAATTAAAAATATACAGTTTTCGAATCAAAGATTCAATCGACAAATGTTTAGAAGGCGAATATGAAACAAGATACAATATTGTTGAATTTTAAATCCAGAAGGACAGATTATATATATATATATATATATATATATATAAAACAATTGAATTTTCGACCAGAAAATCTAGAAAAAAAGAATTTGCAACAAACAAATTCAACTTTCAACTTGAAAAATAAGTTATTTTTCTACAGAGGAAGATTACTTTTCTACCTAAAAACGATTTTTGAATGCGTCGAATTGAAAAAAAATGAAAACAAAAGTAATCTAATCTTTAACCAAAAAGATAATTTTTAACAAGAAACATTAATTTTCTAACCGAAAATATGAATTTTGAAAAAATACTTAAATTTTCTATCAAATAGTTGAATTTTCAACATGTAAAAGATAAATTTCTAAGCGAAAATGAAATAGTGAAATTTTCACACAAAAACACGATTTTTTAACAATATAATTAAATTCTGTACCAAATAGATGGATTTTCACAAAAAAAAAGTGAAATAGTCAAATTTCTAGTTGAAACGTTAATTTTCTACAAAATGAAACAAATTATTCACGAAACAATTGAAGTTTCAATCAAAAATATGAATTTTCATGGAAAAAGGTAATTGTCAAAAGAAAACCTTTAAAAACTCTTACGAAATTCTTAATATTTGTAATTTTAATATTCATAATTTTTGAATATTCTTCAAAATCTTCAAAAATATACGTATTTAAACACAATTTGGAAAATCTTCAAAAGTTCTAAATTATTCTTTGATCTTTTAAAATCTTGTTATCCTGCGAAATTGCAAAACTTTCAAAATTCTTTAACAGCTTCTTTTTCAAAATATTCAAAAATATATATTTCAAAAAATTATTTTGTAATCTTTACCAGTTTAAAATTATTCTTGCTTCGACTGGAAGGGTTAGAAGATACCTGTTCAGCAAAAGAGTGGCCCAAAAAAACAGAAGTTTCGATTTTGTTAGGCTCCCAAAAGAAGCTAATAAGTGTTTTTTCTTTCATAATTTTTTAAATTTTATTAAAAAACAAATTTTTGTAAATTCTTTCGAAAAAATGAAAAGGTATGAAAGGCTATACTTTTATGATCTCATGAAAAATCGTCAAAGAATATGAAACTTTTATCAACTTTTTATTTCCGCCCCCCCCCCCACCCCCCTCGCCTGAGCCCCTTTTATGAAGATTCGAAAACTACCCCAGGTAAGGGCAATAAGGATTTTTCGGAATATCATCATTAATTATTACCTTCTTCTTATTTTTTCCCGTATATCCTCATGAACATATAAATTAAAAGCTTTTGTGTATTTGTTAATTAATTCTCAATTATTTGAACAATTGTTCAAATAATTGAGGTCGGGAATGTTTTATTAATATTATTTTATATGATATTTTCCATAAAATGAAACCGTATACTGCTCTTCGTCGTGTTATATCGCTGTATAGTTCCAGGTCCTATGCTGACACACAGCATTTGAATATATACACTTGCACCACGAGCAAACCCGGCAGAGAGATGTACATTGTACACTGTCTAAATGCGACGTGGAGTGCAGGTATAATAAAAATATAAAAATAAAAACATGTTTAAAAATTGAAAATGATGAAATATCTTTTTGAGTGAACAGACAGACTACCTTTCCAAAACCAATTCTGATTATTCCCTCAAAAATAAATGGTAAAAATTCTTTCAATTCCAATATTTTTATTCTACTCGACTTTCCGCTATGCTTATTGGCCCATAAAGTACGTTTTGTGCGTAAAACTGTATTCTTTTATTGTCAACAGAGATGAAACAAACGCAACTGAAAATATAAAAAACTTCTTTCATAAGAAAAAATTTGCGGATACAAGTTTTATTGCTTTTTTTATATCGAGTTTAATGTTTATATGCAGGTGAATTTACTTGAATATTTCCATGAAGTATTTATAATAAACTCTTTACTTTCAAAAACAATTTTGCAATGTGAGGGAATAATTTTTTTTCTTATTTTTCAAACAATTCGAATTATGCACTCCAAGCTCAAAATATAATATAAAAAAATTGTAATTAGGAGATGATTCATGAGATTTTGATAAATAATTGAATCGCATCGTCAATATCAAATATCTGACACTTTCAATAGTTTCACTGTAAAAAATGTGATGATTTATTCAATTTTTCTGAACCCTGAGGATATTATTTACGTTATTTTTAATTGTATCATTGTTAAAATGGTTTTTAACTAAAATATTGTAGTATCCTGCATAGATTTTTTTTGAACAATATTTTGACGAATAAAAGTTGTGCTTTAAAATTCAATAACTAAACTGAACAATTAAATGCAAAGTCATAATTTTCATTTATCCGAACAGCCACATAAAATAGAATCGATTTACGCAAAACGGCATTTTTATAATCCACATTTTACTGATTTTCCATGAGACTAAAATTTCATGATACCGTAACGACATGCAGCATGAAAAACGGCCTGGAATTCAAATTCAAGATTCTGATTGGTAGAATTCGAATTTCGCGCTGTTATTTAATGCCAGATGTTTAGGTCACTTGACGCTATGCGCAGAATAGGGATTATAAAAGATAGCGTTACGCGTAAATATATATGAGGTTATGTGGCTATTTGAATGAATAAACATTATGGCAAGTGATAATTCAGAGAAAACAAAATTAGATCGAATAGAAAATCGGAAAAATATAAATTTTGTCAGAAAGTGATTGGGAAAAATAAACATAAGGCCAAATGATAATTCAGAAGAATCAAAATTAGGTCAACAGGTAATTCGCAGGAATATTAATCAGCGTAAATTATTATTTGGTCTGATATTAAAAGGTACATCCGAATTAATCTAATTATCTAATTTTTTCGATTGAGGAAACATGTACTGCATTCTGTAGAATTCCAGTACGCTGAGGGCTAAAAAGTTATTGGTTTGTGCGCGCTCTGAGTCCAGTACGCCAGGAAGTGAGATGTGATTTGTTGATTCGTGCTGGAGTTCCACTACGCGATGGGGTGAGAAGTGGGTGGTGGCTGCGTGCTGAGAATTCAAGTACGCGAGCACGTGGGAAGATAGTGCTTGATGCGCCTTGAAGTTACAGTACGCGGGGAGGTATAAAGTGGGTGGTCGCGGGCTGCTGGCAGTTCCAGTACGCGGTAGGCGGCAATTGGGTGAATGCCGCGCGCTCTAGATTTTCAGTACGCGTTAAGGTGGAAAATGTTTGGCTTCTGTGCGCTTAAATTCCAGTTCGCGAGGTGAGGAATGGGCGATTAATGCGCCCTGGAGTTCCAGTAGGCGGGAGTTCGGAATTGGGTGGTCACGGCGCGGCGTGCTGAAGAAGTGGAAAGTGAGTGGTTGCTGCGTGCTCAGGCTCCAGTACGTGAGCAGATGAGACGTGGGTGCTTTATGCCCCCTAGAGTCACAGTACGCAGGGAGGTAGAAAGTGGGTGGTCGTGGCGCGATGGCAAATTTAGTAAGCAGTAGGTAGGAATTTGATGGTCGCCGCGCGTTGTAAATTTCCACTACGCATTAAGATTGAAAGTCGGTGGTGTCTGCACGTTTTGAGCCCGGTACGCGAGCATGTGTGAAGTGGGTGGTTTCTGTGCGCTATAAATTCAGGACGTTAGGTGGAGACTGGGTGGTTAATGCGCCCTGGAGTTACAGTACGCGGGAGGTGGGAATTGGCTGGTGGCGGCGCGCTGAAGAAGTGGGAAGTGAGTGGTTTCCGCGTGCTTTTCCCTTGGAGTTACAGTACGCGGGGAGCTAAAAAGTGGGCAGTCAGGGCGCGATGGCAGTTGCAGTATGCGAAGTATGGAAATTAGGTGGTCGCCGCGCGCTATAGATTGCCGGTATGCGTTAAGGTGGAGAGTGGGTAGTTTCTGCGCGCTTTGAATCCATTACGCGGGGATATGTGAAGTGAGTGCTTCCAGCGCGTTTAAAATCCAGCACGTGAGAAGGTGAAATGTGGGTGGTTGTTGCGTCATGGAGTTCCAGTACATGGAAGGTGGGAATTGGGTGATCGTGGCACGCCAAAGAAGTGAAAAGTTGGTGGTTGCTATGTGCTAAGTTTCCAGTACGCGGTGAGATGGGAAGTGGGCTGTTGGTGCGCGCTAGAGTTTAAGTACGCGGCCGGGTGGCAAAGGGGCGGTGGCTGCGTGCTGAAGAGTTCCAATACGCGGCGACGTGGCAGTAGGTGAGGAATAGATATAATAATAAGGTCAGCAAGAAATGCAAATGTAGTCAACTAAAGTAAGAACACACAGGCTACTGTGGTCGATGACTATTTTTGCACTAGGCGCCCTGCATTATGGACAGCGGCTTGAGTCTGTCACTATTAGCCAAAAGTCTAGTTTTTCTTTTCTGTTTCTTTGCTTCAAAGAGAATGGAGGGCATAATTTCTTTTAAAGTGAAGGGGAATACTTGTTTGTAATTTTATCGTACTTTTCGTTTTGAAATAAAAGTACGATACACTCATCCGGAACTCCTTTCCTGTTGGCCTAAGGGCATGATTTATAATCTATCCTGCAATTTTCTATGCTACAAATTTTTCAGACACAGAATATGATGAAATAAAATATATTTAATGTTGATGCAGAAGGCCCACGAAGCTGCAGTTGCTGTACTGAAAGAAATGAAGGAAATTGATTCTCAGTACCTTCTCAATGGAACAAGAAACGTCTGGATTATGAAACCGAGTCACCTATGTTGTGGATCTGGAATCAGCATTTCACACGATCTAAAGGAAATTCTTCGCAGAGCAGAAACAAGGCCAAAAGATTATTTCATTGTCCAAAAATACATTGGTATGGATTATTATTATTTAAATGAAAAAGAGTTTATTTAAATATTATTTGCAGAAAGATTTCTGATTGAAAGTTCTGGCAACTTCTGGGCAACGTTGAAACAAAATTAATTACAATTTTTCAGAACATCCCCTTTTGGTTCAGGGCACTAAATTCGACATACGTTTATGGTACCTCGTGACATGCACCTTCCCTCTCACAATATGGGTATTCAGGTATTTCTTCAACTACTCAATATCAATGATCTCAATATTTTCTACTGAATCGCTGACAAAAAAATTAAGAAAGGTATCTCCATGTTGAAACACATTCGGAATATACGCCTAAAACTACTAGTCAGGCCTTATTTTAGTGAGCACAGGCGACAAATAACAGACAGGTTTAGGAAATGAGACTCTCCGATTTATAACATTATTTGAAATAATGAGAATTGTTTCGATTCTTTCGATATCATTGTATTCTTTCAAATTTTTTTCAATCACCTAGAATGATTTTGAAGTCTTTAAGATTCTCTTTAATTTCTTTAACTTCACAGAATTCTCTAAATTCTTTGAATTTCCCAAAATTCCCTGAATTCTCCGAATTATCTGAAATGCATAATAACAATTGACAGATATCTTGAGATTTATATAATTCTGGAAACTCAAAGGATTCTGGTAATTTATAGAATTTTGCGAATTAATGAAATCCTGAGAATTTATAGAATTCTAAGAATCTATAGAAATCTACGAATTTATAGCATTCTACGAATTTATAGAATTCTGAGAATTTATAAGTTTCTGTGAATTTATAGAATTCTGCGAATTTATAAGATTCTGCGAATTCATAGAATTCTGCAAATTCATAAGAGTCTGTGAATTTATAGAATTCTGCGTATTTAGACGATTCTGAGGATTTATGAGGTAATGCGAATTTATAGAATTCTGCGAATTTCTAAGATTCTACGCATTTATAGAATTCTAAGAATTAAAAAGATTCTGCGAAATTATTAGATTCTGCGAATTTATAAGATTCTGCAAATTTATAGAATTTTGGCAATTCAGATAATTCTGAAAATTTATAGCATTCTGGGAATTTATAGAATCCCGTGAATTTATAGAATTTTAGAAATTTAGAGAATTCGACGAATTTATGGAATTCTGCGAATTTAAGGAATTCTGCGAATTTATGGAATTCTGAGAATTTATAGAATTCCGCGAATTTATATTATTCTGGGAAATTATAGAATTCTGTGAATTTATGAAATTCTGCGGATTTATAGAATTCTGCGAATTTATTCGATTCTGCGGACTTATGAGATTCTGCGAATTGATAGAATTTTGCGAATTTCTAAGATTCTACGCATTTAGAGAATTCTGAGAATTTACAAGATTCTACCAAATTCTTAAATTCTGCGAATTTATAATATTCTGCGAGTTCATAGAGTTTTTGCAATTTAGATAATTCTGAAAATTTATAGCATTCTGGGAGTTGATAGAATTCTGCGAATTGATAGAATTCTGGAAGTTTAGAGAATTCTGGAAGTTTAGAGAATTCTGGGAATTTATGGAATTTCTGTGAATTGATAGAATTTTGCGAAATTATAAAGTTCTGCGAATTTATAGAATTTTGCGTATTTAGAGGATTTCGCGACTTCAGGGAATCAGGAGAATTCGGAAAAATAGGAGAATTCAGGGAACGCAGAGAATTCTGGGAATTCAAAAAATTATGTGAATTCTAAAAATTATGGGATTCCGGATAATTCTAGAAAGTCCTATAACTTTGGGAATTAAGAGAATTGTGGGAATTCAGATAGTTCTGAGAATTCAGAAAGTTCTTGGAATTCAAATAATTCTAGGAATTTAGAGAATGTTGTGAATTTAGGGAATTCAGGTAGTTCTGGGAATTCAGTTAATTCTGAGAATTCGAACAAAGCGAGGGATTCAGGAAATTTGGAGGATTTAAAGAATTCTGGGACTTCAGATTGTTCTCAGAATTAAGGTAATTCGGAGAATTCATATAATTATAGTTATCCATAAAATTCTAGCAATTAATATAATTCTCGGAATTCAGAGAATTCCCGAAATTTAGAGAATTTATAATATGCAGGGATTATGCTTAATTCTAAAATTCTCTTTGATACTTAAATTTGGGTTATTCTTCAAATTCGACCAATTCCTTGAATTTGCTTCATTCCTTTTCTTCGGCTAATTTATTGAATTCCTCGAATCATCCTAATTGCTTCAATTCTTCGAAATTTCTTTGATTCGCTGAATTTCCTGAGTTCCTCTGTATTTGCCTGATCATCTGGAATTATTTAAATCTCCTTGGAATTTAGGGAATCCCGCGATTTCAAGGAATTACATTAATTCACGATATTCACATAATTGCTTGAATTCTACGTTCTTCAGA
>CAKNXH010000606.1:560425-588777 GCA_932178445.1 Andricus quercusramuli | reverse complement strand
ATTAAGGAAATTCTTCGGATTCGAAAAATTTACATGATTTCAAGTAATTTAGGAGAATGTAAGGAATACAGATAATTTCGGAAATTCGGAGGAATTCAGAAGATTTCTGGGAAGATTCAGGTTCAAAAACACTCAATTTCATTTGAAAATATTTTTAGTGAATACATAGAATTTGAAGGATTTGAATGTGAATTTGATAGAATTCAAGTGAATTTTCAACCAATTCAAAGAAATTCAAGCAAATTAAAATAGAGTCAAGAGAGTTCATGATAATATACTAATCTAGATAATATTAGCTACTAAATCTGTCTGCTGTCTGCCATCTGCTGTTTTAGGCATTCACTCCGAGAGAGAGGCTTCTAACACGAATGTGTCGAAATATCCAAAACCAGTTTTAAAATTGTAAAATAACCCGAGAAATGTCCGATCTTGGGAGAAGCTGTTCAGCTTTACATGTTTTACCTGGCTCAGTGAAAAATACTGAGACCTGGAAGACCCTCTATAGGACGCTTATTTTGAATTGAATGCACCAACATCTTAACTGGAATGTATTGAATAAATTGAACGGATTTTCTTCTCCTGTTAAAGAGAAGCGCTCCTTCGGTTCAGCTCTAAGCCCTACACCTTTTCCTCGTACCACGAGGCGATTCACATCTGCAACACGGCCATTCAGGAGAAGTACGACTTCGAGAGACGACGGCGGAGAAAAAGGGGTGACGTCATCGAGGCCGCTGAGACTGTGCGAGATCAGGGATGGGATTGTGAGAAGCTGAACGAATGTTTGAAGTAATTTTGCGACCGCTATTCTTTTCAGCCTCTAAGAGATACTTGGTTAATGGCAAGTTCCGTTTGTACTGTTCCCTAGGGCAGCTCTTAGAATTCTCTTCTATTCCTTTCGAGTCTGTCCTCTTTAATATCGTCCGGGAGTTAACCAACGGACGTGAAACTGAACTCTAATATCTCCCGAGGGAATTTGAGAGGGATGAGCAATTAGATTTCGCTTCGGCTGATACCTTATTTTGTTTATGTCTTCAAGAACCTACCTCAAAGCATCATATTTCGTGAATTTAAAGTTCATTTTCTCCTTAAAGTCGCTCAGTGTCTGCACATTTTTCCTTTTCTACGAAACTTCCAATTTATTAGGCAGCAACTCTTTTACCGCAAGTGCACATCAGGTGCAAAGAGAATGTTTGCCTCGTTGCAGTGTGGGACAAAAAAGTGTCAGTGGGCAAAGTGATTTTCAGGAAACTACGATGCGGTTAAAATGTTTTATTTTCACTGGAAGATAATAAATGTTTCACAGAAAGAACTGAGGTTTCTATTAGAACCAATTTTTGGTTCCTGAGGAGCTGCAATTAGGAGCAACCCTTCTGGCTAAAAAGGAACCCCAAAACAATGAATCTATTTGGAACGAGATTCGATATGGTCTTCTAAAGCACCCCAATTTGAATAGAGACTTTTGCTAATAAACCTACATTTCGTTTTTATGCAATTAGGTGCATAGAAAAGTCAAGGCCTTGAAAAGCGAGCCCTCGCCTTGGGCTTGTCTTGTTGATTTGAGATTTTCATTTGACGGTAAGAGTTCGCGCATCTTGTAGTGAGAACTCAAGCCTCCAAGCCAAGACCAATTAGAAGCCTTGAATTTCGAGGCCTCGATATTTTTGAGGCAGGGCCAAGATGATCAATTCAAGCCGGCACGTAGGGATCGTCTTGGCTTGAATTGAAAATATCGACGCCTTGCTCGAAGAGAAGATCGATCTATTCAAATCTAGATAAGGGCTCGTCCATAAAGTACTTAGCCACTAGAGGGGGGGGGGACCCTTGAAAAACCCCCCCCCACCCACCGGGGGGGGCGCTTTTAACCCTAGCTGCGTAGCTTAAAGTACATATGTCACTACGGCGTTGCTAGTGCAGATTTGTGTTCAACGTAAAGTAAATATATTCAATAAAATAACACCTTCTTTGGAAAAATATCGATTTTAAGGAGGAAGTATTTAATGAAAAAGCTACGTAGATTTTAGGGGGGGGGGGGGGTGGGAATACAACCTCCACCAACGTCCAGGGGGGGGGGGCGGCTCGAAAAATGACTCAAAACGGGCTACGTAGTTTATGGACGAGCCCTAACGCACGCAACGGTTTAGGCGATGTACAGTACGTTGTCTGCAGGCGGTGTACAGCACCACGTTGCATTCAGGCGATTTGGATATGTAAACTTGTACAGCGACCAAACGCGACAGAGAGCTGTGCACCGCCTAAATGCGACGTGGCGCGGTATGGAATCGACGAATCGATATTCAAACTTAACTATCTCGTGCAAAATAGTATCCTGAAATTTGAAAAAAATTGAGAAGATTCTGGATACCCCGGAAAGTATGAAACAAAATTGAAATTCGAAAAAAGTTTCAACTCTGCAAATAATAGTTTTGTAAACCTACATTGCTGGCGCCCGTTATCTAGATCCACAAGATGACTTGTTTACTTTTTTTTTATGACAAATTCAATCTTCATAAATTAGTTCATCCTATTGAGAAATCTTAATATTTTTGCAATAACTTTACTATATGCAAGTTAGTTTTCTTCCTTTTTGGAAGAATAAAAAGTACTGGAAATGTAGTTTGAAAAAATCGGCTATGGCAGCTTCATACAGAATTGTACAATTATCTTCGATTTATTGAAATTAGCATTTTGTTGAAAATTCATATTTCAGTTTAAATGTTGACCTGTTTTATTCTCTTTTCATGGAGATTCACCACTGCAGTTGAAAATTCATCTCTGCTCTAAAATTCGGTTTCGATTTTGGTTAAAAAGCAATTTTTCTAATTGAAAATTTAATCAGTCAATTAAAAAATTCATTATCTTAGTTGAAAATTCATCTATTCGGTCCAAAGTATAACTATTTTGTTGAAAACTATGGTTTTTTAATTAAAAATTCAACTGGTTGGATGAAAGATTAACTATATTGTTAAAAATGTGTTGCGGCGTTTGAAACTTCATCTTTTTCTCAAAAATTAAACTATTTTTTTGAAAATTTAACTGTTTTAAAAAAAAGTGGACCTTTGGCTTAACAAATTCATCATTCTAGTTGAAAATTCATCTTTCTAGTGGCAGATTTCACTACTTCGTTCAAAATTCCTTTTTGATGCTGAATATTAATTTTATTTTGCTGAAAATCCATCTTTTTCATTTTTGGTTCATAATTGATATTTTCCGATTGAAAATTCAACTTCTTGTTTCATAAGTGATGTATTTTGTTGAAAAATCTTTCATTTAGTTGAAAATTCACCTATTTTGTAGGAAGCTTATTAATTTTGTTGGAAACTCTTTTTTTCACTTTTTTGTTGAAAATGAACGGTTTCCGGTTGAAGTTTGATCTTTTTTGTTTAAAAATGTGACTATTTAGATGAGAATGCGTCTTTTGAGGCTGAAAATTCAAGTATCTGGTCAAACATTTCACTATTCTGTTGAGAATTTCTTCATTTAATGTTTAAAAATTAAACCATTCGATTAGAATGTACTCTTTTTATCGAAAATTCAATTGATCAAAAATGTTTCCTCTATGGTATATAGTAGTCATTGTTGGTTAAAAAAAAAATTAATTTCGATCTAAAATTTTAAAATTTCAGTCTGAAATTTCGTTGTTTAGTTTCATTTATAATAGATTAAAATGCCGGATTTAAGTATTCATAAGCAGGGCAAATGAAAAATTTGATGAATTCTCATCTTTTTCGCTTGAAACATCTGATATTACAGTATTCGTTTAAAATTCAGCTATTTTGGTTGAAAATGTATGTACTTGGTGAAAGGTTCAGTTGCTTTGTTAAATAGTCATTTTTTCAAAATTCATAATTTTAGCATAAAATTCATCTCTTCGGTTGAAAATTCATTTTTCTTTTGGTTGCAAAATAATTTTTTCGACTAAAAATTTAACTACTATGATTAAAGGTTCACCATTTTAGTTGAAAATTCATCTTTCGGATTCAAAATTCAATTATTTTGATAACGATGTACAATTTCGGGTAGGAAATTGAACTGCTTTACAGAAAATTCGTCTTTCAGCTTGAGTGTTCAATAATTTACATCAACTTATTTTTCTTCCTTGATTGAAAAATCATTGTTTGTTGAAAACACGTCCGCTTGGTTGGAAAATTTATCATTGTAGTTGAAAATTCTTATTTTTGGTTAAATATTTCACTATTCAGTTGAAAATTCCTTGTTTCGTTTAAAGTTAATCTTTTTACTACAAATTTAATTGTTCTGCATTTAGATGAAAAATGATCTTTTCAGTTGAAAATTCAACTATTTTTTAAAAAATTTTCTATTTAGACAGAAAATTCGTCAATTTGAACCAAAAACTTGTTTTGGTTGTTGAAAATTCAACTTATCAAAAAAATTCAATTTCTTTTTTATTGGAAGTATAAAGCTTTTTTTAAGTTTATTCTTTTTCGTTTCAAAATTTCATCATCTAGTTGAAAATTCATCTTTGTTGGTTGCAAATTCAAGAATTTGATGGAAAATCAAACTTTTGGCTGGAAATCGAACTATTTCGTTGGAAAATAATTTTTTTTGTCGAAAATTCAACTGTTTTAGTGAGAATGCGTCCTTTTGGATTGGAAATTTATATTTAATTGTATAAAGTCATCTTTGTTGGTTAAAATAATGATATAGGTAAATTTGAAATTTGTATTTAACATTTTTTTATATTATGTTTATAAAAGGTTAAAATGATGGACTGTGAATGTTAACGGTCAGGTGAAAATGAAAGGTGAAGTTCTTCGGCAACCCACCTTACTTAATGGAATTTTAATATTGTAAACCATTTGCAAGAAAATTCATTCCAGGGACGACCCTTTGGATATCCTGCAGGGCAGAAATTGGAATATCCCCCGAGACACCCCAGGGTATCTCGGGGATGTCTATGGAATTTTTCTAGGATATAAGAAAGTCCTAAGTAGGTTATATAGAAATTGTAATATCCTACATGGGACATTTGAATATCCCAGAAACGTCCCATAGACATCCCAGATATCTTGCGGATATCACTGGATTATCAAAATTTCCGCCTTTTAAGATATCCAAAGGTTTATCCCTGGGATATCTCTGGGACAACCTGGGAGATGAATGAGATCGAATGGGATATCCCAGTATATCTTATGAGAGTTAACTTAATTAAGGAATTAATTAACAAATCATTTAAAAAATTACTAAAACAAGTTCTTGGATTATTAGGAGTATGGGATACAAAGGAGAACCTTACTATGATACGATATACCCAAGAATGGCTCAAGCGATTCTAATGACGATGCTGGCAGCTCAAGAATCCATGGATAAGCGGCGTTGCAGTTTCGAGTTATATGGCGCTGACTTTATGGTTATGGAGGATCTCTCCGTATGGCTCATAGAAATTAACACAAATCCCCGAATGCATCCTCCAAGTTCGAAAATCACTCAACGACTTTACGGCTCAGTTTTAGACAGTCTAGTTAAAGGTAAATCGATATTGAGAGCCTCGCTAAGCACATCAGGTATTTAATCTTGAAATTATTCCGAACTTATGGTTTAACTGCTATTAAAGCTCTGCTTTGGACTCTCGAGCCTGCGATTTCCTAAAAGGAATAAAAAAGAATTGGACCCGTAGAAACCCTGACATAGTTTTCTCAAATTAAGACTAACCAATTCGACGTCTCGTTCAGGCAGTGTACATCCCAACTTCTCGTTTAGTATATGTACAGCGCCACGTCGCGTTTAGGCTGTGTACAGCTCACGCGTCGTGTTCAGGCAGTGTACAGCCCCACGTCGTAATTAGACGGTCTACAGCTTCCCGGCGCGCTTTTGCGATGTACAGCTTTACGTCGCGTTCAGGCAGTGTACAGCGCCACGTCGTGTACAGACGGTATAAGGCCCAACGTCGCGTTTAGACAGTGTACAGCTCTACGTCGAGTTCAGGCAGTGTAATAGCCTAAACGTGAGGTGGCGCTGTACATCGCCTAAACACGACGTAGAGCGGTAAAGAATGGAGTGGTCGAATTTATATATTTTACTAGCATCACTAAATGTGCGCTATGCTCTCGTGTAGTGTTTTGCTTTGAAGGGGAAAACAATTTTTTGCAACACCCACCTCTAAAGTTGACGTTTGCATGCATGTAGATGGTGCCTAAAGTACCTTATTTGAGCAGACTGTGCGTGAAAAAATTTTCGCGCATGCGCAGTTTGAAGATGGCTTACTTTAGACACTGGTGAAAAAGCTGCGCATGCGCACATTCGAGATGAGGTACTTTAGACACTGGCATAGGTAACTTTAAACAATGGTGTTGGTATCTTCTTAAAATAAATTTACATTTAACTTGAACGAATGTTTTAATGATTGAAGTTTTGTTTTTAGGGTTTCGTAGCCCCCCCCCCCGCGGGGGGGGGGCAAACAAACATGAGCGCCAACATTTTTTTTCAATAATTTTTTTCCAACGAATTTTTTTCAACAAATTTTTGTCAACAAATTTTTTTTTTTCAAAATTTTTTTTCACAAAATTTCTTTTTCGAAATTTTTTTCAGAACATTTTTTTCAAAAATTTTTTTTTTCAATTTTTTTCAAACATTGAAAAAAAATTTTTTTTTAAATTTCTTTACTCCACTCTATGTAATATAAAATTAGTCGTCGTCTACGTTCTCGCACTCGCTTCGCTCGTGCGCTAACCACCGACTCATGCTTTGAGCCTCCGGCTTATGCTGCAAAATTCACACTCGCACACAATCACCTATTTTACGCACTTGTATCACAAATAACTATTCAATATAAAATAAAAATTCCGAACGAATATTTGACGGGCTGCAGTACAAAAATAGATATCGTACGCATAAAATACGTGAAGTCTATTATTTTGGACGGGAGGGGAGTTTAATGATTTTTCTATGATAAATGGTTTCTAAATGAACCCAAGTGTGGATTCAAATGGTTCTAATAGAGCCTTTTTCTCACTTCTGCCTTGACTCACTTCAAAGATTGCACAAGTTAATAATGCACATTTTGCTCTATAATTTGAATTAAATAGTATTGCACTGGAAAAAATTTAATCAAGAAACTTAAATCATAGACATTAGTCATTCTTGAGAGGACGATATCGCACATGAAATGTGACAGTTTTTAAGGTTATGTTGCAAATCCGAAGTTTTCCACTGCGCATGAATTACTAAGGAAGAAAAGTTTAACGATTTGGTAGAAAATTTAAATATTTAGTCGGAAAATGTACTACCTTTACTACATTTTTTGACGATAAATCAGCTTCTTGGTTGACAATTAATTTTTCACACTAAAAATTTTTGAAATTTAGAGTCGTCCACAATTCTTTTGTTTTATTTGTTGAAAAATCATCTTTTCAGATGGAAAATTTAACTACTTTGCTTAGAGCTATTTTTTGTTATCAAATATTAATTTTTGTAACTAAAAATTGTACTATTTGGTTCAAAATATAACCGTTTTGTAAAAAACTCATCTTATTGACTAAAATGTTCAACAATTCAGTAGAAAATTCCACTCATTGGTAGAAAATTGAAATATTTAGTCAAAAGATGAACTACTTTGAAAAACAAAATTTTTTTTTGGTTGAAGATTTCTCATTTTAGTTGAAAATTCATTTCCCTGTTGAAAAATATATCCATTTGGTTGAAAATGTAGTGCTAAAAATATATACTGTTGTTTGAAATATTTGGTTGAAAATCGTTTTTTGTTTTTGTAGAAAGGTAAGCTTGGTTCAAAATTCAACTATTTGGTTAAAAACGGAAAAGAGTGGTTAAAACTCTCTTTTGGTTGGAAATTAATTTTTTCAACTAAAAATTCAAAAATTTGATTGAACATATAATTGTTTTGTAGGAAATTCGTCTTGTCGACTAGAAAATTCAAGAATTAAGTAGAACATCCAACTCTTCGGTTGAAAATTTAAAATTTCTGTAAAACGTCAGTTTTTTGTTCAAAAATGAAACTTTTTTGGTAAAAATTTAACGTTTAAATTTTCGGCTCAAAATTGATTTTTTTTAAATTTGAAAATACAACAATTTGGTTCAAAATATACGTAATTTGTTTAAAATTCGTCTTTTTTGGTAAAAAAATTCATCTTCTTCAGTGAAAATTCAACTATTCCATTAAAAATGTATTTATTTTGTGAAGAATTTGTCTCTTTAGTAGAAAATAAACCTTTTTTCTTAAAAATTCAATAATTTGGTACAAGGTGATGTATTTATTTTTTTTGGAATTTGTCTTTTTGGTAGAAAATTAATCTTGTTGGTTGAGAAATCAACTTTTTGGATGAACCGATACCTGTTTTGTAGTGGGCTCGCCGTTTTAGCATGAAAATTTCAGATTTTAGATGAATTATTTTTCTTTATTGACCAAAAAATCTGTTTTGGTTGAAAATTCATCATTTTCATTCTAAAGTTTATCCACTTCGTATAGAAAATTCGTCTCTTCAGTTATAAATTTATTTGTTTGGTTCAAATTCATCTTCTTGGGTTGAAAATTCAACTACTTTGTTGAAAACATTGAAAAATGTTTTGAAAGATCTCAGATATGTCGAATCTAGTTTCAACAAAATAGTTTCTTTTCAACCAAACATCTGAAAAATCAACCGAGAGAACTGAATTCTCAACGAAAAATGTTCGAGTTGTCAATTTAATTAAAAAATAATAATTCCCAAGTATATATAATTTCAATATCTTTAAAAATATTTCGAATTTTTCCTAGAATTTTTTAAATTCTTTAGAGAGAAAAAATGTTTGAAAAATCGTCTAGCTTCCCTTTCGATAATTTTGGAACCCTTTTGGAATCTTTTGAAATTTTCTAAAATATTTTCTTAAAATTAATGTTTAAAACAAAATAATTTCTAATTTTGCCAGCAATCTTGAAGAAAATTTTGTATTATCGTGAAACCTTTTTGAATCCATAAAGAGCTGAAAAAATTTATTTTGATATCTTTTCTTAAATTTATATTTTTCAATCAAGAATCGTTCGAAATTTGCCTATGAATCTTAAGAATTTTTCAATATTATTTTCAGTTATTTTCAGTCAGGAATCTTAAAGAAATTTCCATATTACCTTGAAACCCTTCAATATGTTAAAAAAGATTGAAAATTTTATTTGGAAATTTCAAAAAATCTATATTTTATTTTGCATTTTTCAAAATCATTTCAAGCTTTGAAATATTCTCGAATCCTTCGAAAACTTCAAAATTTCTGATCATCGTCGGAATTTGAAAAAAATCTATAGAATTCTATATTAATTCCAACGAGTTAAAAAATTTATCTCCTGTAAAATATGCCGGAATAAAAATTTAAGTTGTGATCTTTGTGAGAGATGGAGGGAACCTGACCCCAAGAATTTATAATGAATTTCCAAGAATTCAATGCTAATTCCAACATTTTTACAATTCATCTCTGGAAAAATATTTCGGAATATGAAATTAAAGGTTATTCTGGAAGAGAAAATTAAAATCCGGCAAAATACGTCGGAAAAGAGTGCACAACTTATTTTGCATGCCCCTTTATGCTTTGCCAATTTTCCACTAACTCTTTTACTTCCGTTCTTCTTCTTTTTATGAAAGTTCTCTTTTCTGTTGATATAACTCGGCTGGAACTTTGGAATTAACTTCAATTCCAAGGTTCACGATTTCCGATGAGTCAATCTCAGAAGAGGTTGTGAAAGGGCCAACAAACTGGGGTTACAGAAAGCTCAAGAGACGCGATCCTCGTCTTGAATCGAGTGAGACGTTTGGGTCTCCTTCCCTTTGATAGCTTGCATCCAGTTCGCAGTTTTCCTATACTTCCTTATAAATTTCCTACCCCCGCTAGTAACACCTACCAAGGCGATTCCTTATTCGATTCCCTACCGCGGAGCTAAACTTTGAAAAGACGCAAATTATCTCCTGTAGCAAGTGTTACATTTATGAACAGAAATCTTCTCAAGAAATATGCGAGAGGGCAGCAACCCCGAAAAATTAGTCAAAGTACAAAAAAGCGGTTGGTAGCCTATTATGACGTTAATTCGGTCGTTCCAACCTCCCCCTTCTCTAATTCCTAGCCCTTTATTTCCCCTTGATTCTTCTGATTCCTCTCCTATTATTCCTCCTACTTCCCTTCCACTGCTTTCGCCCAGTTCTCCCACTTCCTCGGCCCTCATTCACCCTCGTCCCTCGCTTCTCTTTCCAGCATTTCACTTCACATTCCTTACTACCTTTTCTCGCATTCCCTTTGCCAAACCGCATCTTTCCCCGCTTTCCCTACTCCAGCACCTCTTATTCTCTCTACGTCACCATCCCTCATTTTGCATCACTCCCCCCAATTGTCCTCTTTTTAGTTTCCCTCAGTCACCTTCCCGTATATCCCTCCCTCCGATCCTCTTATTTACTTTACGTCTACTCCCCTCACTTCCCCTACTTCCTGTCCTCTAATTTCTCATATCTCAATTTCCCCTTACTTCCCCACCTTGGAAAAAGGGGATCACTTTATTCCAAAATTTTTGAATTTCCGACAAAATATATGAACTTTAATCCCATTAGTTGAATTTTTAAACAAAAAGATTAATTTTCTACAAACAATTAAATAGCTACATTTACAAACAAAAATATTAATTTTGGACCAAAAGAAGGAGATATTTTCAACAAAAAATTAAAAGTTTCCACTGAAATGATCAATCTTCCACAGGAATTGTTAAATTGTTATATAAAAAATAAATTTTCAACGAAGAAACAACGAGTTTTCGAAAAATAGCTAAATTTGCAACCAAGGAGACAAATTTCCGACTAAAATAAAGAATCTTCAACCGAAAAATGCCTTCTTAACAAAATAAAAGCATTTCTAACGCAAAAGAATAATTCGTTGCCAACGGAGATTTCATTCTCAACAAAAATTGTAATAGCTGATATTACAACCAAAACGGATTTTAATTCAAAATAAAAAAATGTTTAATTCATCCAAAGAAGACGAATTTTCAACAAAATAGTTGAATCCTCAACCAAGAATACGAATTTTCCATGAAGCAGTTTACTCTCCAACTTCAAAGGATACTTTTTGCACAATTTTCAAATTTTCAACAAAGTAAATTAATTTTTAAACAAAAAGTTGAAGTGACGACCCAAAAAATGAATTTTTAACTGAGAACAATTTTTGATCAACAAAGAACAAGAAATTCAACCAAATTGTTGAATTTTCTAATAAAAAGGAAGACTTGTTAAAGAAGAGATAAACTTTCAACTAGAATGATAAATCCTCAACTGGAATGGTTAAATTTGTGGTTAAAAAATCAAGTTTTCACTGAAAACTAATGATTCTTCTACCAATGAAGATATTTTTTCAACAAAATACTTTGATAATTAATGAAGCAGTTGCATTTCAAACTTAGAAAGAAAAATTTACAATCTAAAATTGAATATTGAAATTTTTAATTCAGAAAATTAATTTTTCGCAATAAAGACTAAGTTTCAAGAAAATGGTTAAATTTTTTTCTAAAATAGTTTAATCTTCAAAGAAAATATGAATTTCAAAATCGAAGAGATGATCTTACATGAAAAATGTGTCAATCATTTTCCACTAAAATCGAAAATTTTCAAGCCGAAAAATGAATTTTTAACAGAAATGTTATATTTTCACGCTCAAAAGACAAATTTTCAACAACACAGTAGAATTTTCATCCAAAAGAATGGCTATTGATTCGAATTATTTAATGTTCTTCAAATAAGATTAACTTTTCACTAATTATCAGAATTTTTAACCAGACATTAATATTCAACAAAGAAGATAAATTTTGGAAATAGTTCAATCTTCAGTCAAAACAATTAATTAAAAAAAACATTCTCAACAAAATGATTGAAAACTATTATGACTTCCTATGTCAGTTAACTTAAATCTGCTTCCTTTTCTTTTTACAAGCTTTCCTTCTTTATTCGTTTTTCTCATTACTTGAAATCTTCTCCATCTTACCAAACACCCCCTTCCTCATGCGACTACCCTTTTGTCTCCACTTATATACATTAATATCGCTATTCTTATTCCACTTCTTCTCACCCCTTGCAATCCACCAAACAATGTTCTACCTTTCCCCCTAGATAGCCAGAACCTATTAGAACCCTCCATGCAACCACATTTCATCGCCACTATTAGCTCCTGACTTCCTATCCCTCCTTTCTCACACACATATTGCTCTCTCTCTCTCTCTCCCTTGGCATAATCCATCCATAGTTTCCATTAAACCTTGACCATCTTATTCTGTCTTCCCCTACTGCCTTCTCTCTCCCCATATTGTTCTTCTTGACCACCTCCTACACCTTTCTCCCCTCCTCATGCATCCTTCTCAGCTCATCCCTCGGTAGCCCATTCCCTCTAAAATACCTTTCCCTTTCAACCTTCATCTTCCCATGTCCTCTTCTTTTCTCATTCTCCCGACAACAATTCCCGAACAGCTTACTTCCCCTTTCTTCAAAAAATTTCTCCTCATACTTACACGCCCGACTGCCTGTTAAAATCTATAAACTCGTACTCCCCGTCTTCTTTCTAACGATGTGATCAGGTGTTTTCCTCGCAAACCCTAGTGTGCAATGTACACACCTCTTCTTCATCCTCTTTACTTTTTCGTTTTCTTTTAGCCCTACACCTCCACTCCATACAATAGCATACTTATCATCAGCGAGGCAAACAGTTTCGTTCGCCTTTCAAATTCATCATCAAACAACTTCTTTTTCAACCACCAAACCTGCCTTATCACAACATCTGCTCTCCTTACTCTCTCTTTTATATGAACATCCACTCCCTCATTCCTCCGAAACAGGAAGGCCAGGTACAAAAACTTTCTCACCTCCGGCTCAGTCTTTCCCTTCCACTTCCACTCCTCCTTTCCTAAACACCATAATCTTGGGCTTTTCGCATTCAACTCTAACTGATTCTTATATAGGTATCATCTAAACCCCTTAATCATATACCTGAGGGATTTTTATTTTCAAAAATAAGCAAATTTCCAGCTGTTGAAGACATTAAAAATGTAGGAAATATTTTGATTATAAGTGATACATGATTCTAATGGATTTTTAACGCTGAATCCTAACAAAATCTAACTTTTATGAGAGTGGCAATGGTTTTCGAGATAATCGAGAACAATTATTCAAAGTAAGCACCGTACGCCTACAGAAAAGGTTCAGTAGACTATTAAAACGTTAATTAATCTTCAATTTTCTTACCCTACTCCCCCTACTTTTCCCTATCCTTACGTACTTTCCCACCAGTCACTTCAGCCTTCGCTTTTCCTACCTTCCTGATCTTATTTCTCTTCTACTTTACCCTTTCCTCACTTCCCCAGATAACACTCTCCTTTATCTTCTTCTCTTCCACAGTCATTACCTTCCCTCCCCTACTCTCTCGCACTACTCTACTTGCCCTCCCTTCACTTCCCTCTTTAGACTCCCTCACTATCTTCCTTCGCTTCATTATTTTCCCCGTTCCTTATTTCCCCTCACTGCATAGATTTCCCTTCCGCTCAGCCCCTTACAACATTTATTTTACTGCACCCATCATTTTCCCTTACTTCCCATGATCCCCTTCCCTTATTTCTCCTCGTCAACTTACTTCCCCTCCCTAGCTTCCCCTGAATTTTCCTACTTTTCCTCCCCTCATTGCCCCTCCTAGAAAAATGTATGACTGATGGATGGATAAACATTTAAACGAAACAACAAGGGCTTCTGCGCAGGGCTATGAAACTCTACAAGCGCATGAAAAACATAAAAAGAGGTTTTTCCAAAAATTAATAAAAACACTACAATTTATTATAAAAATGAAGGTATGATAAATTTCTTGAGTGTATCAGTAGAAAGGTGTAGTTCGCACAAGCAATTGAAGTTTGGTGCTAATCCGTACTATAGAATTCGCTATATATACACGTAAACAAAAATAAAAGACAAATTTTTCTTTTTTCAAAATCCTTAACAATTTTCATTTGATAAAGTTATCGCAAATTCAATCGTATATTCAGGTATTGTGTTTTTTGTCTTTGAGTTTATAGTGTCTATAAATAAAGGTCATGACCCGAAAGTAAAATTTCAAAATTTCTAGAAGCTAATATTTGGCCAGTTTCGAAGGAAGAAGACTTCGAATTTTTCCCATGGATTAGAAAAATATATCCTCCAACAGGCTGTACAGTACAATCGGCGGAGATGCGCTGAGTTTGTAGTCAGTAGGTTGCGCGGTCGATTCTCGCTGGCTACACTTTTTATCAATATTTCATTGCATTTTGTGCATTGAAATTTTTCATTATTATATTCTCGTTTTTTAGTTATGGAGCAATAAGCATTTTAAATACTTAATTTTGATGAAAAACGCGCTTTTTCGCATGATTGCCTTTTTATTTTTTTTTCTAATAACATAACTTATTTATAATAAATGAGCACTTATATTTTTCTGAAAGAGAGAACAAGTTAATGAAATTTTATTGTAATAAAATTTTTCACATATTGTCATAAAAAAAATGGTAGAAAAAGAATTTTTCCGCAAAAAAGTTAGAATAAGCCATTTGTCAATCAATGAAAGAATTGCAAATGTTTATACTTGCGTGATTCGGGAAGCGTTTAGGAAATATTCAATATCTTAAAATTTTGTTTGTAAATAAAACACACATAAAATTAGCAGTGAGAATCAAGCCCGCAACCTTCCAGTTACAAACCTAATGCGCTACCGCCTGAGCTACTCTGACAGTTGGAAGATATATTTTTCTAATCGAATTTTATTCCAAATTCAAAATTTACATTGGGCAAATGAAATGTCTTTGAAAACATTATGAATTCAAACTACAATCACACTGCCTGCTGCTTCCCTTGTTAAACATTAAAAATAATCTGCCGAAAGGGTCACTTAAAAATTAATATTTACTTGATACTTTGTCTAGGAGTTCCTTTTAGGTCCTAGTTAAATTCACTAAAAGGATTTTTGGCGCAGATCAATATAAATTGAGTTATGATTAATTCCGGCTTTTTAAAAACTTTTTTTCTCAAAATTTCAAAAAATATTGATTTCAGAAAAAAATGTTGTTCATGAAAGTTGTAGACCTCGTCGAAACACAAATTTTTCATTGGGATCCTTTCTTTTAAAATTTATATTTTCGAGAAAAATTACAAAAATGAATTTTCAGATTTTTTTTGAAAATGGGTCGGCCGTTGGAAAAGAGGTTCGGTGTGAGTGAGTGGAGAGGGTGTGGCTCACATCCATTCACGCCGACCCCCTCTTCCGACAAAAAATCTGAAAATTCATTTTTATCCTTTTTCTCGAAAAATATTGATTTCAGAGAAAAAGCATGAATATGAAAAATATATGCTTCGACGAGATCTGCAACTTCCGCGAACAACATTTTTTCCGAAATCAATATTTTCCGAGATTTAAAAAAAAACTAATTAAAGCAAAGTCAGAATTATTAGTAACTCAATTCATATTGATCTGCGCCAAAAATTCTTTCAGTGCGTTCAACTAGGGTTCTTAAAGGAACCCCAAGGCCGAGAATCAAGTCGGTATTCTTGTGTGACCTTTCCGGAAGTATACCCAGCATTAGAATTAACAACACGCTGCCACACAATTTGTAATTTCGAATTTTAATTAAAATACTCTTCCATCAGTAATAATGGATCTTCCAATCAATCCAAGTGCCGACACTGGAGGATTTGTTCTGACCTACAAGCAAACTGTACCGGAATTTCGTCCTTACCTCGGGCCATGTATCTTCGCCATTGGCAAGTCGATGACGTTGCACGAAAATCCTGGGAAGAAACGACAGGAGCGTAAAGCAAACATTTGCAGTCCCTGGAGCAAACAGAATCGTGCATGGACCGCCCCACCCACTGTCGCTCGTTTGAGAGATCCCAAGGTCGTTGACTTTATCGACTATTTAAATTCCTCTGGCTGTGCAGCTGCCAACTAAACCTTCACCCACTTGCTGAACATCAAGAAAAAAACATATTGAAAAAAAATTGTATAGGTCCTTTTCCAAAATGTATTTGCATCAGAAGAAAAACATATTTCCAAACAAATTTTAACAACGTGATCGGGGGCTAAGAGGCGCATGTGAGGCGTAGCGGAACGTCGTTGATTCTTCTTTTCAGAACGCGATATTTGACTCTTCTTGGTAAAAAATATAGAGGCTTTCAGCTACATTTTGTGAAACTTGAGTTGCAAAACCTAGAAGAAGTAATATTGCTTTCGAAATATAGAATTTAGGGTGACCGGTTGGCCTCAGTTTGCGGTACTCTGGAAGGTTGATTAATATACAAACTGTATGAATTGCATTGTTCCAACAACCGTTCACTATTTGAATAAATCAAATTCTGCAACCAAACGAAATCTTTAATCAAGGAACCTCCAGCTTCGTTAGCTTCCAATTTTCATCTATATTGATACACAGAATATTTCAATTTTATTTTTATTTTTTGGATAGGAGGGTTTTTATTCCAGGATATATTATTCGCTTGCTCAAAAATAAAGTACCGGTTGACATTGCCACAACGGGTCATAAGATAAAAAGCAGGACGATTTTCGAATTTTCGTTCCACCTAAGGAAACTGATGCAGTTGCTGAAGAACTGTTTCCAGTTTAAAAGATTATGCCAATATCATTTTTATTTTTTTAGAAAAAAGGTTCTTCCTGGAGGGAATAGCATTCGCTTGGACGGAAAATTTTGGGATTTTACCTCACTCTAAGGAAACCACTGCAGCTTCTGAAGAACAAATCCTAGTTCAACATATTGTTTTAATTGTTTTTTTATTTTTCAGAGAGAAGGGCTTTCATTTCCGCAAATAGTATTCGCTTAACCGAAAATAGATTTTTTGTTTAATATATCACAGCTAATTATAAGATACGAAAGTGTATAGGAAACAAGTGAATCTTTGGATGTTTGCTTTTCCTAAGGAAATTGCTACAGTTGCTACAGAAATATTCCTAGTTTGATCGATAGTTTTCATTCTATGTTTATTTGAGAGAGAATCGTTTTCATTCCAGGGCACAGAATTCACTTCTTGAAAAGAAAATTTCGGTTTGTAATGTTCCAACGGATTATAAAATACGTAACAAGAGAATATTTGGATTTTGGATCCGTCTGAGAAAATTGCTACAGTTGCTAAAGGAATATTCCTAGTTAAACAGATAGTCTTAATTTTTCTTCATTTGTAGATATAGAAGAGTTTTCATTTCAGGGAACAAAATTCACTTGCACGAAAATAAAGTTTCATTGACACTGATACGGTGGATCAGAAGTTGCGAAACATGAGGAATTTTGGATTTTCACTCCACCCAAGTTATTTTGTGAAGTAGCTAAAGAAATATCGTAGTTTGAAAAATGGTTTCAATTTGATTTTGATTTTTAGAGAAGTGAGTTTTTTCATGAAATGCTATTTGCTTGAACGAAAATAGAGGTTTGTCTTACAATGATACAACGGATCATAAGATACGAAAAAAGATTTTGGGATATTTGCTTCTTCTAAGGAAATTTTTCACGGTTTCTGAAGAATCATTCCCAGCATAACAATTTGTTTTTATTTCATGCTTATTCTTTCAAGAGAATGGCTTTGATTTTAGGAAACAGAATTCGCTTGAACGAAAATTGAGTTTCGGTTCACAATGATACAATGAATCAGAATATACGAAACAAGAGGATTTTGGGATTCTCTCTGCCTCCAAGGAAATTTCTACGTTTGCCAAAACAATAATTCCTAATTTAACGAAAAGTTTCAATTTTATTTTTGTTTCCAAAGAGAAGCATTCTTATTTCAGGAAATAGAATTTGCTTGAGCGAGAATAGAGTATTGATTTACAATGATACGATGGATCATAAGACACGAAACAAGAGGATTTTTGGATTTTTGCTCCACCTAAGGTAATTATTGAAGTACCTGAAGAAATATTCTAGTTAACAAATTGTTTGAATTTTATTTCCATTTGCTAAAAAGGTGAATTTCTATTTTAGGAAATAGTTCTTGTTTGAACAAAAGTAGAGTTCCGGTTTACAATGATACAACGGACCATAAGATACGAAACAAGAGGTATTTGGGATTTTTGGATAGTAGCTCCATCTAAGAAAATTGCAACTGTTTGTAGAGGACGATTCATAGTTTATCAGATTGTTTCAAATGTATTTTTATGTTCGAGAGAAAAGGGTTTTCATTTCAGGAAATAATATCTGCTTAACCAAAAATAGATTCCTTGTTTAATGTGTTACAACTAGCCATAAGATGCGAAACAGCTCATTTCTACAATTGCTGGAGAATTCGTTTGAGATTAACAGATTTCTCAAATTTCATAATTATTTCTCAGGTAAAAGGATATTCATTCCGAAAAATATTATTCATTCGAACCAAAACACAGTTTCGGTTTAAGAGGTTACAGCTGATCGTAAGATATGAAACAATAGGATTTTTGGATTCTCGCTCCTCCTAATGAAATTGCTACAATTGCTGCAGCTTCTACATTAACCAATTGTTTAAATTTGATTTTTATTTTCTGGCTAGAAAAGTTTCTTCTTTTAGGGAATAGCTATCGCTTGAACCAATAGATTTTCGGTTTACAATCTTACAACGGATCATAAGGTACGGAATGGGATAGGAAACAAGAAGATTTTTATATTTTCGCTCCTCCTAGGTGAATTTCTACAGTAGCTAGAGAACTAATCCTAGATTAACAGATTGTTTGAATTTGGTTGATATTTTTTATAAAAAAGGGGTATTCATTCGAGGTAATAGTATTTGCTTGAAGTAAAATCGAAATTCGGTTTGTAATGTTCCAACGGATTATAAAATACATAACAAGGTAATATTTGGATTTTGGATCCGTCTGAGAAAATTCCTACAGTTGCTGAAAAACTATTCTTAGTGTAATAAATTGTGTTTATATGATTTCTATTTTTTCAGGTAGAAGGGGTCTTATTTCCGGGAAAAGTTAAATAGTTAGTTCATATTACAACGGATTCTTAGACATGAAACACGATACAAACCATGATAATTTTTTGATTTTCTCTCCTTCTCGACAGATTTACTACAGTTGCTAAAGAACTGTTCTTTTTGTCACAAATTATTTCAGTTATATTTTCATTTTTCAGAGATAAAAAGTGGCGACGAAATAGAAGGGATTTTATTTCAGGGAATACTATTCGCTTAACCGCGAATATATATTTTCGGTCTACTAAGTTATAAAGGATCATAAGATAAGATACAGGATACCAAACAAGAGGATTTTTGAATTTTCTCTCCTCCTAAGGAAATTCCTACAGTTGCTAAAGAACTATCCTAGTTCAATGAAATGTTTCAATTTTATTTTTATTTTTCAAAGAGAAGGGATTTCAATTCTGGAAATATTATTCGTTTAAATGAAAATGTATAGTTCAAGTTATAATTTAACAATTCAAAAATTGCTCTAGTTGCTAAAGAACTAATCTTCGTGTAATGCGTTTTTTTGAGTTTGATTTCTATTTTTTGCATAGGAGGGATTTTGTTTTAGGGAATAGTATTGTCTTGAAATCAAATAGCATTTTGGCTTATAATGTTACAGCTGATCGTAAGATACGGAAAAAGAGCATTTTGGGATTATCTTTCCTTCTAAAGAAATTGATAAAACTGCTCTTTCGAAGGAAATTGATGCAGTTGCTGAAGAAATATTCCTAGTGTAACAGATGGTTTTTATTTTGTTCTTATTTTTACATAGAAGTGTTTGTATTTCAGGGAATGGAATTAACTTGAACGAAAATAGATTTTTGGTTTGCAATGATACAACGGATAATAAGATACGAAATAAGAGGATTTTTGGATTTTTTTTGCTCATAAAAAAGTCGCTACAGTTGCTGAAGAACTTTTCCTAGTTTAACAAATTGCTTTAACTTTATTCTAATTTTTTGAAGAGAGAGAGAGAGAGGGATTTATTTCAGGGAATAGTATATGCTTGAAAAAAATAGAGTTTCGGTTTACAATGATACAACGGATAAGATACGAAAGAAGATTTTTGGATTTTCGATCCTTCTAAGTAAATTGCTACAGTTGCTGAAGAACTATTTCCACTTCAAAGGGACACTTTTTCCTGGATGTAGGTGATCCTGAAAATGCTCTACAGTGTCGAACAGCAGGAAAAATGCACACAGAGAAGAATTTCGCGTTGCATGTTTTTCCCTAGAAAGTACCTGTGGGGATGAGAAAGCGCTACAGAATCGTAAAAGTTTCCCACAAAATTCCTGAAATTTACGTTCAAAGTGCAATTCCGAGTTCTGGAATTTCGGCACACCAATGGAAATAACAAGTGGAAAGAAACCGCAGTAAAGTCGATTCGCAAATTTCAAACGATCTGCGGTTTCTGGTACTTGCTTTAAGAGCAGATGCAAAAACGAGTTCCTGAAATTGTTGAATCAAAATAATGGAACAAATAGAAAATTTTAATTAAAATCAAATTTTCATATACCAGAGTGGCCACTTGAATTGAAAAAAAAGAATTTCATGCTATTTCCTGGTCATAAAATTACATTTATCTCAAGTTACTTTTGAGCGTTTATAATAATAGTTATTCAAAACTAATTTTTTTATTATATAGATATGGATCACACCAAAAAATAAATTAAACATTTTGAAACGCTAACGTAAAAAATATAATTTAAATTATGATAAGAGTTATTTCAGAATTCATAGCCGAAAATAATCTCAAAACAGAGGAAATAGGCTGATTTTTAATGATAATAGAGGAATAATAGAGGAATATATTTTTTTAATCTACATTAATGTAGGTGGCGTACTTCTAAGATTATCAGTCTGAATCTTTCTTATTTTCAGCAATATAGTAAAATTTTCCATCAGAACAGTCGAATTTTTAAGAAATAATTTGACATTTGAATCTTAAAAAATGATATTTCGTAAAAAAAAACCTTTAGCAAAGAAAGCTGAATTTTCAACCAAACATTTTCATTTGCAGCTCGAAAAATAAATTTTTAGCATAGAAAAGCTGTAAAAATCAATAGTTCAACCTTCGAGCAAAAAAAAAACTAATTTTCAACCAAAAAGTTGAGTTTTTAGACAAATAGTTGAATTTACAAAAACATAATTTTCAGCTAAGAATGATGAATTTTCCGCCAAATATTTCAAATTTTGACAAAAAAATTAATCCTAAACCAACTTTTTGCATTTACAAATAAATAGAACTTCCAAGCCGGAAACAAATTTTTTATAAAAAAGCTTTTCAAAAAATAGTTGAAATTTCAACAGAAAAAAAATTACTTCAAACAAAACATTTGAATTGTCAACCAAATAGATAAATTTATAATTGGAAAAATAATTTTCAACCAATAAAAATGAATTTTCAAACTAATAGTTCAATTTTTGACAAAAAAATTGATTGTGAACGAAACAACTGCCTTTACAACCAAACATTCAAATATTTAAGCGAAAGAGACGAATTTTCAATAAAAAAGTTAAATTTTGAAATGAATAGTTGAATTTTCGGACAAAAAATTTCATTTTTAATAAAGAGGGATGCGTTTTCAACCAAACACTTGAATTTTTAGCAAAAAAAATTGATTCTCAACCAACCAGTTGCCGTTGACATAAATAATTTTTTGAAGCTGAAAAGCTAAATTTTTTAAAATACAGTTGAATTTTCGAGCCACAAATATGAATTTTTGAACAAAAATATGAACATTCAATCATATAATTTAATTTTTAAGCAAAAAAGTTAATTTTAAACAAAATAGTAGAATTTTCAAAAACAAAAAAATGATTTCCAACCAAAAAGTTGCATGTACAAAAAATAATCCCATTTTTCACTGAATAGTAGAACTTTTAATTTTTTAATTGATCGTCTTCTAGTGTCTTAGAAGGAGAAACGCCTGTCCGTCATTAATTAAAAAATACCTTTGTTATGCTGAGAATCTGACAAATACTTTTTCTAAAAGACAATCTGTTTTATTAATATGTACATAAGATAAATTTATATATAGTGTGGTATTATATCATATTGTATCGCATAGTGTGACAGTGTATCATATTGTATTATGCAGTACTACACTGTGCCATATTGTATCATGTTGTATCTCATTGTATCATACTGTACCATATTGCATCATATTGCCTAATATTGCGTCATATTGTATCACAATGTATCACAGTGTGCCATATTGTATCATACTGTATCATATTGTACCATATTGTATGGTACCGTGTATCATATCGTAGAATATTGAATCATATTTCATTATATTGTATAATATTACACAATATTGTATGATACCGTATCATATTGTATCATATGGTGTGATAGTGTATCAACTGTACCATATTGTGCGATATTGTGTCATATTGTATCGTTTTGTATTATATTGTATCGTGTTGCATCATATTGCATAATATTGTATGAGACTGTACCATATTCCATCATGCTATATGATATTGTATCACATAGTATGGTATTGTACCATATTGTATCATATTGTATCATATGGTCCAATACATAGTGATTGTGTATGGCACTTACTGCATGAAATTATATCATATTGTAAGATTCACTGTAATATGGTATTATAATATATGAAAATGTATTATACTGTATCATATAGCATTATATTGTATCATATTTAAAAAAAGATCGAGGTGTGAATGGGATGTGGTAGAAGAGAGTGGGTGGAGAGGGAGGAGCATATAGGGAGAGAGACCCTACTCGGCCGTGCGTGCAGTCGTCTGTTCGTGCGGCTGCGTGGCCGTGCGGTCGTGCGTTTTTTTCAATTCACTCCCATCTCAACGACAATTCATTAACGTCCCAGAAGAAGTTTCACTTCACTAAACTTTTTTTAAAGACAATCTGTTTTATTGATATGTACATACAATAAATTTATTTACACTCTTCGGTTTTGACCAGTTCTGAATGATATCGTTTAACAAAATACTACACTTTCACCGATCAGACGTTGATATATCGGAAAACTTTTTTGTTCAGAGCTAGGGGTACGTAACCGAGCTGTCGATAGACTTGCTTTACCCTGCACAATGTCTTCCTTCAGTTCAAGATATATCAACGATCGGTTAGGCGATTGACGATCTTCAAGATCGATTTTTGAGACTTAAGGAATTAGATTAGATTACGGCTTCATATAAACATTATCATAATTATCAAGATTATAAAACACATTGGATTTTCTCTATTGTAAGAAGTGCTCCCTTCTCCGTGGTGCATTGCAGCTGGATGTTCCTCTGAAAAAAATTAAGTTATATTCTTATTGTGATAAGTCGCCTGAATATGTTCATTCTCTATTTAAATCGAGATTTTCTTAGAAGTAATTTGAAATAACTTTAAATTTTAATATGATAGATTGTACTAGCAGTAAGTTTTTCTTAGAATCAAAGAGTAACAGATTCTTAAGAAACGTTCAAACCAATATTAGTATGTGTTGACTCTTACATATATATGCATAATCAACTTGAATTACTTCTTGAGCGTAAAAAAGAAGGCGGATAATTTGTTCATTATACATTGCTATTGACATAACAAAATGTTTAAACATATGAACCACTTTCATTTTTAAAAACATTCTTTTCTATCTAATAGGTATCAATAAAGCTTTTGAAACTTACTAAGTTACAGAAAATTGTGGACACTCAACATTTCGTTTTGTTAAAAAAATTTTTAATTAATAAAAAGAACATTCCCATCTTTTTTTCGTGAAAATTATTATTTTATTATTATTATTTTATTTATTATTATTAACGTAAACAATTTTTTATTCGAAGTTATTAAAATTTGACAATTAGAAACTGTAGAATTGAACTAAATGTCTCAAAGTCAAACAGCTGCGGAAATTTTAGAATATTTAATAAAATGATTCAATAGAAAACATTGAAAGTGAACAAAAGTTCTAACACAAGATATTGTAAATTAGAAAAATTCAAACTTTTATACCAAGAATAAAAATATAAAAACTTTTTCATGCTCAAAGCGTTTGAAATCTTAATTACTTTGAGGAATTTCAATAATTTGAAACTGATAATTTTTAAATTGTTGACGATAATTTTCTAAATCCCAATATTTTAATTTTTATTGCAAAATTGAAAATTATGAAAATGGAAAATTTTCAGTTCAGCGCTTAATATGAAAATTTGGCACTCTCAATTCATAACCAATAGAAATTTCAGAAATTATTCAATATGGTAGGTTTTAATTTTAGATAAATCTATTTTTATCTATTTCGATTTAAAAAAATTCAATTTTCAATTTTAAACTGTTTCATTTTTTTTAATTCGATTCATAAACATTATTCTATGATTTTAAAGAATTAAAAAAAATAGTTAATTCTGTACTTTTAAAATTGAAACCAGAAAATTCAGAACATTTAAATTTGAAATTATTGAATTGCAAACTGATATTTTAACATAAAATTGCTACGTTCTTAAGTTTACAATTAAAAATTTCCAAAAATTAGGAATGTCGAAACAAATATTTACGAATTTAAGCTTTTGAAACAAAAAACTTCAGTTTTAAGGCCTTAAAATGAAACTGCTTTAGACTTGTGCGTCGAAAACTTTAATTTTAAATTTAAATTATAGAAATTTTGCAAATGATAAATATTATCATGTGTCATATCCTGTAGTATCAAACGCAATGCAAAGTAATTGAATATATTCATTTGACTAAAAAATTGAATCTTTAACAAAAAGAATCACTGTCACTCACACCGTTTAGAATTGAAAATTATTAAATATTATGAACTTCAAAGTATAATTTTTCTGAAAACTTTGAAAATTATATGATCCTAAGTAAAAGCTTCCAAAGTTAGATATTATCAACTCAATTAAGATCTTGAAACAAAAAAATTAGAAAATTATTAATTTTCAAATTTTGCATTAAAATTTTTTAATTTCAATACCGTAAATAACACCTGGTAAATAACAAAATAAATTTCGACAGCATTGCTAATTAAAGTAATCGAAAATCTTTTATTTTTTGGCACTAGGAAATTTTGAGTTTGAATTTTGATATATAAAGTAGTTATTATTATGAATATTTTTAATTTATTTTCTCAGCTGTTACAATTATCAATTAAAATAGTGACGTTAATAAAAAGTTATAATTATATTACGCCACGTCTTTTTTGAATTGCTATATGTAAAAAATGCTTCCAAAAATTCCATACAAGCAGAAATAATACATTTATAATAATATCAATATGTATGCTTATATGTTCTTGCTAACTGGGATGGTCTGAAAATGCGTTGAACATTTTTTTTCTCTGAATTTTCATGTATATGGCCCCCAGATTTGTTTGACTACACAAAAGAATAAATAAGTGACAAAAATATATATTTGGAGGTTCCACAAGGCTCATGAAGTTACACTGGAGTCCCGCTTTACCGGTTCCCGCTTTATCGGTTTCCGCTTTACCGGTTCCCGCTTCACCGGTCCCCGCTTTACCGGTTCCCGCTTTAACGGTTCCCGCTTTACCGGTTTCCGCTTTACCGGTTCCCGCTTTACCGGTTCCCACTTTACCGGTTCCCGCTTCACCGGTTCCCGCTTCACCGGTTCCCGTTTTACCGGTTCCCGCTTTACCCGTTCCAGCTTTACCGGTTCCCACTTTACCGGTTCCCGCTTTACCGGTTCCCGCTTCACCGGTTCTCGCTTTACCGGTTTCCATTTTACCAGTTCCCGATTTACCGGTTCCCGATATAACGGTCAAGGTGGTCCAAGGGGGCGCGAGAGAGGCGCTGCGTGGTCAGCGGAGCAATTCCGCAACAAAGCAGGGGTGTATGCAAAAAGCAGGCAGTACCCTCGGTGGTTTAAAATGCAGTCCTGCAGACTTGAACGATTAATAATTAAGAGCGTTTGAAGTAGAAAATTTTTCATAGAAAAACATTCATCATTCAACATTTATTATTCATTAAAATATTTAGAACTTCTGAAAAAATTCGAAAAATAATTTTTTGAAAACATTCGAAACAACTTCTAGATTTCTCAAGATTTAGAAATGAAATTTTGAAGCATTCCAAACATGTTTTACCTATTCAAAATTAAAATAATTCAACTTCGACTTTACAAAGTGTTCAGTTCGAAAATTTTAATTTGTTATATTTTTGTAGTTGCACCTGAATTTCTGAACTCTATAGTTTAAGAAAGTTCAACATTCTAAATTTTGCAGCTTATGTGCATTTTATTTTTCCGAATACACAAAGTTTAAATTGAAAAACTTTTAAGCTTCAATTTGAAAAATTGAAATTACACGAGTTTCACTCTGTGTGCTTTAATTTGTAGCTTATTTTTTACTACTTCAAGCGGAAAAATGTATAGCTACAGGGTTCGAATTTTTTATTTCTATTGACCTTGAAAAATGCTTGCGAACCGAGAATAAATCGGAAAATTACCAGGAATTTTTTTCTTCGATTGGAATTGCACCCTAATATATGTACGTACATACTTATAAATCAATACTTTGATAAAGTTTGATATTTGAGCACAAATATCTTCACGTTCATCATAATATTATAAAAACGAGATGGCAAATATGTTGTATGTCAAACATATAAATTGAGAACCTCGGAAATTAAGCACTTGGTCTACGTGATCTTTCACTCAAGTTTTCTATAGGACAACTTGAGTGAAGACCCTACGTGACAAATCGCTGATTTCCGAGCTTCGAAAACGACGAGTTTGCCTACCCTCCTTTTGTTCAAGTCCCGTTATTGTCCTTGATGGGCCGGTAATAGCCGGCAAATTTCCCCGGTTAAGTGGCGACAGCCTGTAAACACGTGCTCCGGGCCGTGTTTACGAAAACTCGAACAACAAGCCGAGTCACGTACGCCCGTGCCAGCCTCTCAACCCACGCGCGCTTCCTTCCTAACTATTCCTCTCTCTCTCACTCTCTCTATCCTTCCTTTTCTGGCGCACGGGCCGTACTACAGGGGAACTCAACCGCGTATTAAGCGAAAAATTATTTCGTTGATTAAAATTGTTCGCTATAATAAAAATAGCATTACCGACCAGATCAAGGGGAGCAACCACTATTCCTTTTGAGATTGATTTAATTGAAATTAAATATAGAGACCCCAATTTTACGGAATAATAACGAAGTCCTTTTTATAAACAAACTCCTCTCAGGCCAAATAGGAACTAATAAACAAAAGATTGATGTACGTGTACACATGTATTCATGTCTACACGTACATCAATCAAAATTAAGTTATTTTTATATTTTTATATTAATTAATATATCCAGGTCTAAGTAGCATGATAATCTCTTTTAAACTATAATATATTAACTATGGCGATTGGAATATAACGGTAGATCGGTCTCTCTATTAATATCAATATTTTTAAACAATAACAAAACAGTTCTTTAGTTACTTAGTAATAAATAAACAACCTATAGACCGAACTACCGTTCTATTTGCCCTAGCTTCGAAATTCCTTCGGGAGATTGAAGTTAGGATAGACATAAGACATTGTACAAATTTTTAGAATTTTAGATTAATAATTAGTATTTTTAATTTGCAATTAAACATTTCATTAGGTATATTTAATTTAACTTAGAATAGAGTCGACGCGCGGAAGCGCGTGGCCGCAGGGCCTGGCTCACGATCCCCACCGCTCGGTTGCGACTCCGTTGCGAGATCGTAGCCAATCGGCGGGCTCGAAGCTGTCCCCCTCTGCCACGGGCCGCTCCGTGCGAGGCTAGCGAGAGTCAGGGAGGACGTAGAAACGTCAGTTTATGTTCGATCATTAAAGAGGAAGAGTACCGCTCTTCCCTCTGTGATATCGACAAATAAATATTTCTATCTACCAAACCGCGCACTTAGTTTTTTTTGAGATCCTTTCTCAACACCACACCTCGCGACCACCTTGAACCTTCACTAGTCAGTTCGTCAGTTCGGCGTTCAAAGTTTTTTTATTTCAGTTTCGCTTCGTAATTCGGACTTCGTCATCGAGACACTCCAGCAGCAGCATCAACCGTCAGAGCCAAGTGACAGGTCGGTCACTCATCGGCACCAGGACCAACCAAGGAATACTGCAAGTAAGTGCCAAGAGTTATTCTCAGTTAGTTGTGTTAACTACGGAATAAAGTATCGCCGTGACACAAGGGCGGACGATATTTTGTTTCGTTTTGATCCAATTAATTGGGAATTTAGGGAACCCCGTGTTCCCCCCTTGTGCATCATACGGGTAATTGGGAAGTGCGTCAGAAATTAAGAACTCCATGCCTGGAGGTTCTCGCGGCACTTCCCCCGTTTCCCGTTCCCGACGCCGCCGCCTTCAGCGGGCAGCTCGGGGCATCACTCATCGTGCAGGACAGCAGCAAGCGGAGCGCCGCCGCCACCGGAGGCAGGAGGCGCGCCGCCATCGCGGGACCG
>CAKNXH010000606.1:529675-555425 GCA_932178445.1 Andricus quercusramuli | reverse complement strand
AATAGCTGGGGGTAGAAAACAAATATACAAAGAAAATATTTTTTTTTTTTTTGAACAAAACTCCAACAAGAATGTTTCATACGGCTCAGATTGTTTACCGTTGAAGAGTCCCGATTTACCGTCAAGGTCATGGAGGGTACCCCCGAAACGGACGATAAAGTGGGAGCTTAGTGTACGTATTTCCCATAAGAAGAAATACGGTCTTGTAAGTTTTATTCAGAATCGTCAATTTTAGGTGAATTGAGTTGAAACTCAACTTAGAGTGCAGTAATAATTATTGCAAACCAGTAAACATAAATGTTCACACAAATTATATTATTGTAGATAACTATATGTATGCTAGAAGGTTGAGGTTTCTTCTAATATTTTCAACTATTTTGACTTTTCAATTATGAAAAAATAATAAATGATCATCAATAAGAATTATTCTCTAACTAGTATTCTGTTTTGAATCACAACAAGAAAGTACCGCAGGGCCACTGAAGTGGAGTTATCTGGCGGTATATGTACTCATGCTAAAGGACTTCCATGATACTTTAGCAGCGAGGGTGACCCGTCTACCACTGCGGTTGAGACCTTCAGTTCAAGGCTTTTTTTAATTTAAAACCCTGGTGAAACCGAGGTCCAGACCTCTGTTCCACCGGGGCTTCAAAACAGAAAGGTCTTGTACGATAAGTTCCAAATGTAGTGCTACAAGACTTAAATGGACCAGCCTGACAAGACAATAATAATAATCATTTATTAAAAAAACGCATTCACTTTTTTGTGAATTCCAAAAAATTTTGGTCTAACATGCAGGGAAATTCAAAAAATAAAATTCCAATTCATTTGCGGATCATCCTAGTATAATATGGTTAAACTTTGAGCCTCATTTTCTCACATTTTGACAGTTGAGGGACATGACTTACTATAACTTTAGGGCGAAAAATAATCATTTGATTGAGTTGTTCAATTTAGTGTTGAATCTGAAGTTCGATTCTTCTTTGTTTGCTTCATTGGACGCTTACATTGTTATTTGTGAACGATCGATCATTCCATTAATGTCCTTTTCAAGTTCTTTAGGAAGTTGGAAAAGTTCAACACGAGAACGGATATGGTGTCCTTGACGATAATAGATTTTTAAAGCGAGTGGCTTGAAAAATAGAGCAAAAACAGAAAAGCAGAAGATGACCGGAAATAAATGACGTTTAAGCTTCCGACGGAGATAAATCGTCCTTGCCTAAGCCATATCCTCCTCTTAGACCGCAAGAAGAGAGATACTTCTGTATCATTACCTTTACAATAAATAAGAATAAACTCTATTTTAATTGATTTTTTTTTCTGAAAGAAGATCTCCTTCCGCTTTGCTGGGAATCGAACCACAGAACTTCCGATTGCCGGTCGGCTGCTCTCCCATTAAGCTACTAGACGGATCGAGAAAAGAATCTTTTAGAAGAAAATACACGCATTATTTTGCGAGGTGGTGCATATCAAATTTCTCCAGAAATCTGTATTATCATCAGAGAATAACAGACATTTTCAACGTCTTCTCAGACTAGATGAAAACATGAATTGAAAATTATTTTAATTAATTGTTTCTTTGGAAGATCTCCTTTCGCTCCGCTAAGAATAGAATCACATACCTTACGATTGCTGTTCGGGTGCTTTCCTATTAGCCTAGTAGAGAGATCGAGAAAATAAACTTTTTCCAACTTCCAGTGGAGCGAAAGCAGAATATTTCTTTTCAGAAAAAAAAATCGATTAAAATAATGTATAACTTATATTTCCACCTAGCCTGAGAAGACGTTTAAAATGTATGTCATTCTTTGATGATAACACAGAATCCTTGAAAAATTGTATATGTACCACCTTGCGAAATAACGCATGTGTTTTCTGGAAAAAGTTTCTCCTCTCGATCTCTCTAGTAGCTTAATGGGAAAGCAACCGACTGGCAATCGGAAGTTCTGTGGTTCGATTCTCAGCCGAGCGAGAGGAGAAGATCTTTTTTCAAAGAAAAAAATTAATTAAAGTAATTTTCAATTAATATTTTCATCTCATCTGAGAAGAAGTTAAAAATTACTGTATTCTCTGATGAGAATACAGATTCATTGAAAAATGAACTTTCTTCTTCTTTTCTCATTTTCATCGTTAGGGCTGTCCAAAAATGCCCGGCCCCCCCCCCCCCAATTTGATTAGAATTGACATAAGAAAACATACGGTTTTGTAAATTTCATTCAGAATCGTCAATATTAGGTGTATGAAGTCGAAACTCAGCATTTCTTTCCACAACTAGCTATAGAATACAATATAAATAAATATTTTTTAAATATCGCTCCCATGAGTCTGTTTTGTAGGGTCCCAGAAAAACCCCATGAGTGAAGAATTGGGTATTGTGAGTTTTTGAAGCTAATTATTATTTTTTGCTGTTCTTTGCATTCAAATTGTTCACAATACATGAAATACTACTTTCCAGTGATGATCATATGTTGAAATAAATTGTTTAAACAATTCATCATTGTTCTTATTATTGTTTCTTATTGTCCATCTTTTCAGTTAGATCGAGACAAAAATACATAAAATTTCACAGAAATAATTGTTCACACAATTGATTATTCTTTATAATAATATTCTCTTATAGAATAATGGTAGAAAGTTTCATTTTTTTCTCAAAATTTCCACCTTTTTTCCACTCTTAAATAAGAGGGAGGTAAAAATCAATAACTCTCAACAAACACAATTGTTTAAACAATTTATTATTCTTTCTTATAATACTCTTTTAGAATAATGCTAAAAAGTCGGTTTTATTTTTTGAAATTTTCAACTTCTCCACGTTTTGTCAACTTTGCACTAAGAGTGAGATAACAATTGAATCAAGTTAACAAACATAATTATTTAAAATATTTAATAATAATTAGAATAATATTCTCTTTATATGCTAGGAGGTTGCGGTTTTTTTTCTGAAATTTTCTATTTTTTGTCAGTTTTGACTTGGAGTGACGTAAAATTTTTCACAATTTGACATACATAATTGTTTAAATAAATCATTTCGGTTTATAGCTCTCTTTTTCTATAGTAATGTTGGATAGTTTTGGCTTTTCTTGAAATTTTTCACTTTTTGACAACGTTTCACTCAGTTAGCTAATAAATAATGCAAGTTACCAACATTATTGTTTAGGCAATTTATTATTGTTCATAACCATTTTTCCTCAAATAATTGCCAGGAAAATGCGGTTTTTTAAATTTTTCTTAATTTGCTTTGGTTTTTCATTAATGAATAAATAATAAATTATTTCTTAGAATAGAATTAGAAAGTCGCGTTTTTGCAGAATTTCTTTACCTTTCAGTTCAAGTGAGGCAATTATCAAGTGAGTTTAACAAAAATAATTGTTGAAACAATTTATCATTCTTTACAATAATATTCTCTTAGAATAATGCTAGAAAGTTAGGGCTTTTTATGCAATTTTTCACTTTCTGTCAACTTTGCATTTAGAGTGAGGTAAAAATCAATTAAATCGTTGATTCTCACCATGAATGAAAAACAAGATTATTAAAAATAATAATAAATTGTTCAGAAAATTATTCTTGTTAACTCCAATTATTACATTATTTTAATTAAAAAGAGGACTGAATGTGAAAAATCTCAGATAAAACTGCAATTTTTCTGGCATTATTCTAAGAGAATGTTATTATGAACAATAATAAAATGTCTCAGCAAATATTTTTGTTAAATCTAATTGACTATTGCCTCGATCTAACTGGAAAGTTGAGAATAAGTTGAAAAAGTCGGATGAAGCCGAGACTTCCTAACTCTACTATGAGAGATAATTGCTAAAAATAATAGTAAATTGTGGAAAAAAATGTATATACATATATTTTTATTATGAGAAAGTAGTACCTCATGTATGAGAATCAATTTGCCCTTGAAAAGTAACAAACAAAAAACATAATTAGAGTCAGAGATTCGCAAAGACCAATTTTTCACTTCTGGTGTTTTTGTTGGGACACTATAAAACAGACTTAGGGCGGTGATCTCCAAAAACAAATTATTCATTCATATTCCACATTCTGAATAAAATTTACATAAATGTATTTTTTCTTTTATGGGAAATACGTGTTCTACTTCATGGGGCTTTCGGAACTCCTAAGAATTAATAAAAAAGGTGTTCATTTATTCGTAAATTTGAACAAACGTGCGGCGATATGCATGAAAATAAAAAAAAAATAAAAAACATCCGACCACCCAAGTACATTGTACATCGTTCATCGAATGCTAAATTTTAATTTTTCCCGAACAAAAGACCGGATAAAACCTGATTTTGGAGAAAATCAAATCGAATTCAGTAGTACCGCCTTTGGCGAAAACAAAAACTGCCTCTTGACTGTTTTCGTTCAATTCACTTGTCTTACTCTCGCCGGAAAATATTTTATCACTCAAAAATTCATTCAGATCTTGTATGTGCTTTCTCAGTCTACTCAACAATTCTAAGAAAAATACCATGTGAAAATGTATGTATATTACCGTTTACAACATGGACCCTAATGTTGCTAGGATTAGCATTGCTTGGCCCGCAAGTATATATCCCCGAGTCGCTTGGGACTGCTTTCTGAATCATCAGTCGACTCGTTGTTTCAGGTCCTTTTTCCGTAACCAGGCTGATTCCACCGCGTGGCGAGTCAAAATTTATTTCCTGTAATTAAAAAAGAAATCCTTTTTTAAGCTTAATTTGGGGAATTTGAAATACGGTGAGCATCAATCATTTTTAACCTTTCTTCTTGCACTCGAGTTTTCTTTAGAAAATAGACTTTGCTATTGATTCTGAATTGTATGGTCAAAACGAAAATAATGTATCCAGCACTTTTTGGAAAGGGCAAAACTCGAATTCAAGAGAAAGTTTAATAAATGTAAAACGGCGTGTTCAATGAAAGTTTTTGCACATAAGAAAATGGTTTTTGTCATCGAGGTAATTACAGCGTTTTTGCACTAAACTTTTTTCTGATTTTTCAAAATAACTTTTTGATAGTTTTCAAATATTTTGAATATTCAAAGAAAAAAATATCGATCCTATGTTGGAATAAGTAACAATAAATTCTTTGTTTTCTAGGGGAGAGTGCTGCTAAGTCGGCACAGGAAAAGTTTTTGTCGGGAACAGAGGGTGGACAGGGTTCAATGGCGCCTTAATGTCTTTGGCAGGTTTCACGATCCTTTAACTATAATTTTATGTCATTCAGAGAAAAACGGAGTGATAATTGCCGTCCCAATGCAGCGCAAAGTGAAGAAGTCGATCTTTGCTATTGCTCAAACTGGTGGTCCTTAGACGGCACCCCCTGGTACTGAGTCGGTACATAATTTTTTCTGCTCAAATACAGGAAGACGGGCAGATTAGGTAAGTTTTATAAGGAAATGGACAAATTTAAACCATTTACAATGAAAAAACATATATAATTTTGCCAGAATTCACTTATAGCATGGAAGCATTTCTCTATTACAATAATCTGCAAACATGCAGTCAAAAAACAACCAAACTAAAACAAATAACAAGAAAAAAAGAGTGAAATGTAATTGAAATACTAAAAACACAAAAATAACAACAAAATAATGGTGCCGACATAGGACCACCTGCTTGGTGGTGACTCTGGACCACTACAAATGTTTACACTTCTCATGCTGTTACGCACACGAAACAAATCTGAATGAAAAATCGACCTTATCCGGCGAAAGAACATAGAACACAGAAACCAACGCAGCTAATCGATTTAACTTTTGAAAATATTTACAATTTAAGCTGCTTCAAAAGAATGGGAGCAATTGGAATTCCCTTCGCACGAAAAATGTATATCTTGCTCACGCATTCAAGCGAGAACTATAGTGACAATTATCAGCGTAAATTACGTCCATGTCTATCAGCCTGTCATACGACAAAATGGTTAAGCCGACACGAGCGTCATCTCTGAAAAACGCGAGGGTGCCGGCTTAACCTACAGTGCTGACTTGGGACCACTGTCCCCTATATTTAAAATTATTGTTCAGGAACTGCCATTGATAAAGTTATTTATAATAACATAGTTTTTTGCCATTATGGTTATCAAAGTCTTTTGCACTTCAAAGTTAAGTTATTGTTTATCACTTTTGAAAAAAACGAGAAACAATAACAAAAGTGTGAGAGGTTATTTTGGTTGACTCTTTCCTTTTTCTCCCTTCCTTTAGGGTGTTATACCCCTCGCGAAAACCCTTTTTGTTTTGTTCAGATTTCAGTCCATCCCTCATAACTTTGTCACGGAGGGGAGGTGTGGCTTGGGAAGGGGCGGAAGATGTGGTAAAGAAGTAGGGAGTGGGCTTAGGAAAAGTAGTGGGAGTAGGTGAGGAGTTAAGGCGTTCGGAAGGGTACGCGAGAAAGAGAGATACATGAGAAAAGAGATGTGAAATAATTGAAAAAAGTAGGGGAGGGAGTGTCAAAGACGGGGTTGGACGAAAGGGGATGATGAAATAGAATATGATGGAAAGAAGAGGATTGAATCGAATCCGGCTGGACAGCGAAGGATAGATAGGAGGAGAGAAAAGAGAGAGAGAGAGAGAGCTGGCTGAATTAGGGGACACAGAAAAAACTGGGGTTTCTATTAGAACCAATTTTTGGTTCTAAAGGAGCTGCAACAAAAAGGAACCTCTGTTGCTGAAAACGAACCCGAAATGATAAATGGTTTCTAAATGAACCCAAGTGTGGATTCAAATGGTTCTAATAGAGCCTTTTTCTCACTTCTGCCTGGACTCACTTCAAAGATTGCACAAGTTAAGGATGCACATTATGCTTTATAATTGGAATTAAATAATATTGCACTGGAAAAAATTTAATGAAGAAACTAAAATCATAGACATTAATCATTCTTGAAAGGAAGATATCGCACATGAAATGTGACCGTTTTTAAGGTTATGTTGCAAATCCGAAGTTTTCCACTGCGCATGCCCAAAAAGCGCGGGACTATTCAAAATGATATAATATACTCTTGCAATATTAGGTTAATATACAATTTTTTCAAGAAGCTAGGTATTTCTATAATTCAATTTAATTTGTTTTAAATAAGAATAACAAAAGTTTGTTAAAATTTATCTGTATGACTGTTCATAGTATTTATTGATTTCAAATAGGCCCGCGCTTCTCGGCACATGCGCAGTTGAAAACGTCGGCAACCGCCGATGGCCATCTATCGGATATGAACAAACTAAAAAGGAACCCTAAATAAGAGTTCCTTTAGAGCCTAAGTTCTAAATGATCCCAAGTTTCACTTGAGCCGCAGCATTACTGATCCCTCAGTTTTTTCTGTGGAGGCGCAGCAGTTGGGGAAATGATGGACGAAGAACTAGGGAAAGTGGGAGAAAGTGAAACAAGGGAAGTTATAAGATATGATAGAAGATGAAAGGAGATGTGAGAGAAGTAAGGGTGAGTAGGGTGAATGATTTTAAATGAGGATGAGTAGGAAGAGGGAAGTCGTTAAGGTGAGCAGAGATGTATAGATGGGAAGTAGAGGAAAGTAGGAGGAGGAGTGGAGCAAGGGGAGATAAGAATTGGGGAACTAGCGGACGTGGGTAAAGTTAAGAGGGGCGAAGTGAGGTGTGGCGATGTAGGAGAAGTGCGGAGGAATAAGGGAGAGATAAGTATGGAAAAATTGTAAAAATTTAGGAATTGAGAGTAGGGGAAGTAGAGGGAATGGTTATAAATGTGGGTGAATAGGGGAGAGGAAGTGAGTACTGGAGAAGGGTAGTAGGGAAAGGAGAGTGTTAGCTGAGGAAGCGAGGAGAGTGGAAAGTAGAGAATAAAGAAGGTGTGGTGGTAAAGGGTGAAGTAAAGGGAGCGGAAATGAAGAAATTTAGGGTGAGTACGGTGAGTAGAAGAGCGAAAGGATCGGAGGGGGAGGTTTGAAGGATCTAATTAACGTCTCAATAGGCTACGAAACCCTTTTGTGTAAGCGTGTGGCGCTTACCTTGACTAATTTTTTTCTTTTGTTCTAAATTTGTCGTCAATGAGCCGCAAAGGAGATAGCTGAAAGTCTAATCTTGATTTGTGATCTTTTTTATTGTTATTTTGGGACAGAAAAGAGTTTATAAGAAAGAAGATGTCATTTTGCACGTGAAAAAATATTTGCTTTGTGCATACTTTTAACGGGAAACAAGCCTCGTCTGACCATAACTGGTTAGTATCACTAAAAACGGCAAGGGGCACATTCGATCAGTAGTACAGGCCTGTCGTGTCAAGACATTGGTTGCTCTACTCTCCGAATTACCGTTGGAGAAAATGCACTTTTTTCGTTCAGTTCTGGTCCAATATTCACTTTGGCAACATATTTGAATTTCAGATTTTTTCAGAATTGGATTTATATTAATCATTTTAATTGCTAAAAATATTCCCTAAAACAATACAGGTTTTTATAAATAATTTATATAAACAAATTCGAAATTCTGAGACTTTCACGTTGAATAAATTGTGTGTTTACACTGGAAAATTGTTTAATTATCTTAAGAATAAATGCTGGTCACAAAAATATTAAACAGTTAACAATAACCATTGCTACAACTAATACCTTTGATAAACTATCTGAATTTGATTATAATTCATATTCTAGTTTCCTTTCATCAGTAAACAATCAAGAAAAGGGATCGAAATTTTCGGCAGTTTCTTCTAGAGAAATATTAGCTTTTCAATCCAAATAGCTTGAGACTGTGTTTGTTATAAATAAATAATAAAACACTGCATACAGAAATTGTAATTTGTTAATTTCAATTCCTAATAGACATTTAGACTGTTATATAATACAAAATATAATGATATTTATTATATTTAGGAATATCTGTTGCAGTTTCTGAAAAAAACATTGTAGGCCAAAATTTCGAATTTTTTTATAATAATGTGAATTATTGTATTTGACGAAATATTGGGAAATATTTATAATTTCTAGAAATATTTGCAGAAATTGATTAATCATGCATCTAGAATATTTGGAGCAAAAATGTAAATTGCGCTCTACATTAGCGGCTAATAAATAATAACAATATACAATATTTGGAGGAAGAATGTAAATTGCGCTCTACGTTAGCGGCCAATAAATAATAACATGTGAGATGCTTGACGTAAGTGATATTAATTAGCAATTGTTAGAAAATTCGCAAAACACGAATTGATAGTCAATTCTGAATAAATATTTCTTCATTGATATTTTGTATTGGTACAAACAATAGAAGAAAACTTTGAAAGTAATATCGAGATTTGTTAGGAATTTTTTTTCAGTTAAATTTCAAGTTATATATCAAAGCATTGGAAAATTAATTTTCTTATTATTACAGACGAATTATAAACAGAATGTTTCATAATTAGGTTCAGGGTTAACTGATGGTATGTGCTGTGAGAATCATTAATTGCTGTCGGCCTAATCCGCAATAAAAACGATAATTTATGTAGTGATCTTTTGATAAATCACTTTTAGAGTTAGTTCATGAACTTATGGTAAAAAGAGATAGTATTTCGAGAAAATTGAGATTAGCAGAAGGTTTGAGGCCACGAGTAGGGTTATGGACATGAGGAATCAATTCTCAATACTTCGATACTTCGATGCCAAATGAGTTTCTCAATTCCCACAAAATTCTGATCCCTTACAAAAGTCGACGATTATTCAAACTATGATTTCAATTGTTGAAGTAATCGGTCCTCAAACATGTCGACTAGATTCCGGCATCCTGACTAGATTTTGGGAATTGAGGGTAGCGATCGTCTCTCCATTCTTTCATTTGAAAATAGATTCTCCATTACACAAAATACTATAGGAATCGACTCTTTGATTCCAATTTCACTGATTTCCCCAGCACCCTGATTAGAAATCAATGACTCGACTTGATAACAAGAATATCGACGTTGACTTCGGTGTTAAGTCAAGAATCGATTATGACACCGATCCCGGTAAGTGGAATCGCTTTAGACTAATCAGTTCGAGCATGACGAATCGATTTCTTCACAAAATTGAAACCGATCCTGGTATCCCTACTAGGGTTTCCTGCATAACGGGGAGAATCGACTCTGAAAGAGAACTTTTACTCTGGGAATCGAATATTTGACGGTAGTAGTCGATTCTTCCATTCTGATTATTCCCCCAATACACTGACCCCTTACAAAAGTCCGCAATTTTAGAAATATGATTTTAATTTTTTAAAGTCATCAGTTCTCGAGCATAGATTCCGATATCCCTGTTAGAGCTTACGAATTGACTGTAAGAATCGATTGCCGATTCCTCCACTCAAAAACAGATCCTCCTTTTTGGAAATTGGCTATAGAAATCGATTTTTCGAGTCCAATTTCATCGATTCCCTCAACACCCTAGTTATTAGGAATTAATTGAAAATAACCAAATTTATGAAAAGAGAATCGACGTCGACTTCGACGTCAACAATTGTTTCTGAAACAGATCCTGGCACGTGGGATCGTTTCAAAGTAATCAGGTCTCGAGCATAACGCATCGATTCCTCTACAAAATCGAAGATTTGATGGTAGTAATCGCTTTTTCCATTCCGATTATTCTCCCAATACACTGACTTCTTTACAAAAGTCTGCGATTATCAGAAATATGATATCAATTATTGAAGTAATCGGTCCGAAACATAACGAATACATTCTGGCATCCCTAATAGGGTTTAGAAATTATTAGAAATTAATACATACCCATGAAAATTAATTAAATATAATCAAATAATTAAAAAGAGAATCGACGTCGACTTCGACGCGAAGAACCGATTTTGAAGCCGATCCCGGCAAGTGGGATCGTTTTAGAGTAATGAGTTCTCGAGCATGACGAATCGATTCCTCGAAAAATTGATAGCGACTCCGGGATCCCTACTTGGGTTTCCTCATTAACGGTGTGAGTTCATCCCTCGAAATATAATTTTAATTATCAAAAGTAATCGGTAATCATACATGACTAACAGATTACGACATCCCTACTACGTATCAGGTATTGACAATAAGAATTGAATCTCGATTCTTCTATTCAGAAAGAGAACGTCCATTGATTAAATAAAATAAAATTAACGTACAGATAATCGACTTCGAATCTGATTGCAGCATCCGATTCTGCGACTAATTCCGATGAGTTGAATCGCTTCCAAGTAATCTGTTCTTAAGCATAACGAATCGATTCTTCCAAAAAATCCAAACCGATTCCATGATACCTACTTTATCTATTATCAAGAGAAGCTTATTCTACGTATTTCCAAACTTATGGCTCAAACAAAGACTTTTTATGTTATGCATTGTGCTACAGAATACGTACAATCGTCTACAGTATGATTTGAATGAATGATCTAATGGAACTGACAGATGTGAGCAGAATGCTTGAAACACAGGCAGACGTTATAATAGGACGTTCCAAAATGCCAAACACTCACCTCCCTGTTATGACTCCAGATCATCAACGGTGGTGGCTCCGGGGCATATTTGACGAGGCAGGTTAGGTTGATGGTGCTCCCTTTGTTGACGAAAAGATCAGGGGCTCCTACTATCATCGTTACCGGTTCTGAAATATCAGTAAGTCCCTATAGATTCTATAGTAGTGTGGTCCGAAATTCTTTTTTCTCTATTTCCATGTATATCGCCCCAAATTTGTTCGAATCCACAACAAAATGAATGGATTAGAAAAATTATATTTAGAGGTTCCGCAAGCACAATGATTTTTGACACGTGTTTCCCCATGAAAAATATCATTGTCTTGTCCACTATATGTATATACACTATACATTAGGGTGGTTCAAAAAACGCTTTTCGAGCTACAAAAAGTTTCCATTTTGGGAGAAAAAAATCCCTATTTTTTCCAAATTCGAATATTAACATGTGCCACCGGGCACTTCAAAATCCCATTCAATTAACATGGGGAGATTTTGGATTTTCAAAAAATTGAACTCATACTTCAGGGTTTGATCGAAACGTGCCTAACTTTTCAGGGATTGAAGAGGAGTACCTATGAAATAAAAGCATACTGATAACTTTTATTTTTGAGTCACCCTTACCCCCCGCTGCCCCATAGCGCCCCAAATATGACCCAAAAATCAAAAACCTACATTTTTACGCATTCTTGTTACTTTTTAGCGATGTCCGTCGTCTTCTTCATACAAATAATTACTAATGGACATTTTTAATATTTCCCATGACTTTTTGAACAATTTTAAATAGTTTAAACAAGTTTAACTTATTTAAACAATTATTTATTCAAAAAAATGTAAAAAAATAATCGTATTTTCTGATTGAAATGTAATAGTTTGTCATAGTATGAAGTAGTGATTTTTTTGAAAACATTATGTAATTATTTAAACAATTACTTATTGTTTATTCTCAAAATTTCTAAAAATTGACCAAGAGATGTCCAGTTTTTTCTCAAATTGGTATCCTATGCTACTCTTTTTAAAATAATTATATAATTTGTATACTTATCTTTCAATGTTTAATAAATTTCTATTTGTTCAAACAATTTTGATTTGCTTAATCAGTTTTTTTCGATAACTTTGAAGAAATAGAATAAAATACATATAATTATTTTTCTAAATGTATAGTGTATAGAAATAATATACTAACCATTTTTTGATTGTTTAAACAAATTTAATTTGTTGAAACAATTATTTGCCCAAAAATATTTTTTAAATTGTATTTCCTGAATCAAACATAATATTGAATGATTCCGACGAGTAGTAAATTCTGTTAAAAACGTCGTTTTATTGTTTAAACAGTTTTTGTTAGTTCAAGCAGTTTTTTATTAAAAAATGTGGATCAATAATAGAAAATATTAATAATGGAATTATTTTCGTAAATATATTTTATTACATATTTTTTGTGTCTTCCAGTATGTCAGATTAATATTCATAAGAATTTAAAATGCTATAATAAAATATAATTTAAATCCATTTCATATGCAGTCTAATTATGAAAAAATATGAAGAAAGCAATGATAAATACACTTTTGTAATTCAAATTTTATTATGACTTTGATGATTTATTTAATAATGCGCGAAAGAATATTTGAATCATCCATACTCAATTTGAAGGAAATTTGAAAAAAAAACAATAATTAATTGTATAAACAATAACATAAAGTTTTTAACAGAATTTTATACTCCTCGAAATCATTCAATATTATGTTTAATTCAGAAAATACGATTTAAAAAATATTTTTGGAAAAGTAATTGTTTAAACATATTGTTTTTGTTCAAACAATTCGAAAATGATTAGTATATTCTTTCTATACACTATAAAGTCAGAAAATAATTATATGTATTTTATTTAATATAATTCTTTTTAAGTTATCAAAAAAACCTGCTTGAGTCTCGGCTTGAGCAAATCAAAATTGTGTAAGCAAATAGAAATTTAATCAACATTAGAAGATAAGTATAAAAATTATATAATTATTTAACAAAAAGTAGCATAGGATACCAATTTGAGAAAAAAATGGACATCTCTGGGTCAATTTTTACAAATTTTGAGAATAAACAATAAGTAATTGTTTAAATAATTACTTAATGTTTTTTGAAAACATTACTGCACCAAAAAATGACAAACTATTACATTTCAATTAGAAATTACGATTATTTTTTACATTTTTTGGGAATAAATCATTGTTTAAATAAGTTACATTTGTTCAAAGATTAAAAAATTGTCTAAAAAGTCATCGCAAATATTCAAATTGTCCATTAGTAATTATTTGTATGAAAAAGACAACGGAAATTGCTAACAAGTAACAATAATACGTAAAAATGTAGTTTTTTCATTTTGGGGTCATATTTGGGGCGCTGTGGGGGGGGTATGACTGGGTTAAAAATAATGCTATAAGTATGCTTTTATTTCATAGGTACTCCTCTTAAATCCCTAAAAAGTTTGGCACGTTTCGATTAAACCCTGAAGTATGAGTTCAATTTTTCGAAAATCCAAAATTTCCCCATATTAATTAAATAGGATTTTCAAGTGCCCGGTCGCACGTGTTAATATTCGAACTTCGAAAAAAAAGTTAGTGATTTTTGTTCAGAAATGGAAACTTTTTGAGGGGGGGGGGGGACTTGCCCTCTAGGGTGAAAAAAAATTTTGCAATGCATTTTTTAACCACCCTACTATACATCTCTTTCCAACTAGGAATAGCTGAAACAAATTATTATTTTTCATAACTGAAATATTTGACAAAGATTTTACCGACTATAGTCAGGTAGACCGGATGTCCGATGGGAGGAGTGGTTGATATTTGGCACTCGTAAATTCCCGAGTCTTTGCGTTGAGGATATCGTATCCTCAAAGTCCACTCCTCGGAGTGTGGTGAATGAAGGGCTTCGAAACGCTGGTCGCTTGTGTAGGTGTATCGACCAACTGTCAGTAAATGTATATCTCGATGTCTCACCCAGGAAACCTGGAAATTAAAGCAGAATATTAAACCAGTTTTCAAATTATAATAATTTGTTTGCGAATTTCTACAAAAAAAAGCGCAAGAGCTTTTGAAAATATTGTTCGTAGAAACACTTTTTTTGTAAGGCGCCCATGATTTTGACCTATTTTCATTCCTGTGTAGCAGGCAACAAACTCGATTTTTGAACGGTGTGAACAGAAAGTACATTCTACTCCCTAATGAATAGAAAAATTGCGTCAGCGGGAGAATATGGCTCATAATAACAATATACTATTGTAAACGATGTTTGTTCTTTCAATTTCTGATTTTATTAGTTTTCCTTCATATTTTTCCTCACAAAATTTAGAAAATATACATCTGTTCTCACCAAGAAATGAAATTCACGTTTTGCAACCTCCTTTATCTAATAAGTAATATCAACACGGGACTCTGTCAGCAGGCGCTCAGAGGAAAACTTCGACGCCGTCTCTTTCTTTCGCAAGCGAAACGCCTGAGATAGCAAGAAACGGAGTCGACGTTTTCCGCTGAGCATGCGTCCATGTAGATGCAGCTTTAATAATTGCAGAAACCCGTGCAGAATCCGAATACCAATATCGGTCTGATTTCAAGTTCCTCTACGCTTACAACTAATTTGAATGAATATATCGATAGCTCTACTTAAAAAAAAATTTCTCAAGAAGTATACGTATAAGAAAACAACACTGCTTTTTCAGTTGACCGTTTAATTAGGCTCACGCGCCAAACAAGGAAGGATTTAGTAAATAATATTATAGAACTTAGTATATTACTTACAAATATTTTGAATTTAAATTAAAGTTCTCTGAATTCTTTGTATTATTTTTAATCTCTCCAATTGCTTATAATGCTTATAAACTCTTTCCGGTTCTTTAGTCTTATTTGAACCAAACTGAAATCTTCTGAATTTCTTCAATTCTCTAAATTCCGTGATTTCCTTTAATTCTGTGAATTCTCTTAATTCTTTCAATTCCTTAAATGCCATCATTTCCTGGAATTTCTGGAATTCTTGGTAAACCTTGAATCCATTAAATTCCTTTAACGCATTATATTCCTCACATTACTTGAATTTCTCAAATTCCCTGAATTCCCGGACTGTCTGGAACTCTCCAAATTCGCTGAATTATTTGAATTCATGGAATCCCGGAATTCGAGGAATCCCTTGAATCCATTTAATTAATTGAATTCTCTGCATAAATTAAATTCTCTGAATTACGTGAATTCTCTGAATCCCTGAATTCTTTGAATTCCTCGAATTTTCTGAATTCGTTGAATTCCGTGAATTCTCTGAATTCCTTAAATTCTCTGAATTCCTGGAATTTTCTGAATTGTCTGAATTCCTTTAATTCTCTAAATTCCTTAGATTCTCTGAATTTTCTGAATTCCTTGGATTCTTTGAATGACTGGAATTCTTTGGTGGAATTTTCGACCTGAAGCGATGAATTTCCAACTGAATGCTCACATTTTTAAACAAAATATATGCAACTTCAACCAAAAGCCGTTTGATTTCCAGAAAAATAATCACATTTTAAACAACAAAAAAATCAATTTCCAACGACACAGTTGAATTTTCAAAATACAAAGATAATTAAAAAAATAGTTAAACTAAACAAAATTAGCTATTAAGCGAATAGTTAAAGTTACAACTAAATAGTCGAATTTCTGAAAAAAATGGATCAAACTTTGACGAAACACAATTCCAATTTCAACCTGATAATTGAATTTTCAAGCAAAATGAGGGAATTTTCCATCCCAAAAGATTAACGTTAAATAAAACAAGTAAATTAGTAATTAAAGAATTAAATTTTTAGCCGAAAATATTAATATTCAACAAAATAATAAAATTTTAACAAAATATTCAAATTTTCAACCAAACCGATGAATATTTAGCAAACAAGAAAAAATTTTCAACCAAGAGGTTCAATTTTAAAAGAACTAGTTGAAAAGAATCAACCAGAAAATATGAATTTTCAAACGAAAAGTTAATTTTCATCCAAAAAGTTGAATTTTGTATCAAAATAATCAAATTTTCAAATAAAAAAGACGAATTTTGAAGAAAATAATTGAATTTTCAACATAAGAGTTAAATTTCTAAAAAATTATTTGAATTATGATCAAAATATTTTTATGTCGAACTAAAATGATAAATCTTCAACAAAGGACATGAATTTCTAACAAAGAGGTTCAACTAATAAAACGAATATTTCACAAAGCAGTTCCACTTTCAACTATGTAGTTGAATTTTCAATCAAGAAAATTAATTTTCTACGGAAAACGAAACGAATTTGCAACGAAATACAAAAGAATTCAATTTTTAACAAAAAAAAATGAACCTTTATCTGAAGAGGAATTCTTTAGCAATGTGACAGTTAAACTTTATATCAACTAGTTAAATTATTATTTGAGAAGATTCATTTGTTACCAAAACAGAGAAAATTATCATCAAAATTGTCAATGAGTAAAACAAAATAGTTAAATTTTCAATTAAAGTATTTGAATTTTTAACCAAAGAAGATCAATTACAGAGCTCCACAAAAAAGTAGTAGTTTTTACTGTCCCGACTTGTCAATTCTTACGTAGTTTGGGTCGCTGAATCCGAATCCGATACCACAATTCCAAAGTCAGCTCTTGTATTCTTCCTAGCCTCAAAATTTCGTAACCTCAAAAAACACATTTTTAGTACATTTCACAATAATCACTTGGCAAAAAATGCAAGAAAATAATGTTTTCTGAGGTTAGAAAATTTTGAAATTAGAAAGAAAACAAGTGCTCACTTCGGAATGCAAACTTCGAATTCGGATTCAACAACCCAAAAACATAAGAATTGACTATTCTGGTCGTCGACTCCTACTTTTTTTGAGGCCGTGAAATCTATTGTTTTTTTGAGGTTCGAGAATTTTGGGATTAGGAATAAAATAAGTGCTCACTTCGAAATTCGAACTTCAAATTCGGATTGAGCGACCCAAAATACGTAAGAATTGACAAGTCTGCCCGTCGAAACTCGTATCTTTTCTCGAGGCTGTGAAATTTACGAAAAAAGTGTTTTTTGAGGTTAGTAAGAAAATGAGTTCTATCTTTGAAATTCGAACTTAGAATTCGAATTCAGTGACCAAAAATATGTAAGAAATGACTAGTCTGGTCCGTCAAAAATCCTAATGTTTTGCGTGGTTCTTTTTCAATGAAAAACAGAATGAGTGGAAGTTTCAACGAAAAACAGACAATTTTAACGGAAAAAGATGAATTCCAAACGAAAAATATAATAGTAGAACAGGCAAAGAATAGGAATTCCGCAAAAAAGGAGCATTGCAACATTCAAACTGTGCATCTTTCTGAAATTCAAGTAACATGATTAAATTTCAAAGTGAAAGAACTTCACCGAACGCAACAAAACTTTTTCTTTACAACCTTGAGGTTTCCTTCTGTGTCATTTTTTCCTATGAAATTATTTGAAATATTTAGACTTCCAATTGAATTTAATCAGAAGAGACCATCTAGGTTAACGACGAAAGAAAACGAAAAAATCGGAAATAGAGGAAAATTCTGAGCTTGTTCACAAGAATCGATAAGCTCGTTTTGCCTTGATCTATCGCGTAAGTGGCTGAGCTTATTACCAGAAGCGGTGTGTGTTTTTGTTATAAATAATTAAAACGCGTGTGCTCGAGCTTTTTCAATAATGAGAATCATTCATGTGGATATTTTTTAATGGAAACATTGTATTTTCACAGATCGGCAGTTCCGTGGAAATTGGGTTCAATTTAGAGTAAGCACGATTATTGGATTTTCCAGTATTCATATTTTGCGGGTTGGGGATTATTGTTACGGTTATTTTATATCTGCAGTTTTGTGATAGCTTATTAGATTCTCATTTCTGAGCATTAATGTTCATCTTGTAGGTACATTAAATTAATTTCCCGCTGGAAATTTCCTGATTACGTCTTTAAATTCTCCTTCTCCCACCTAGTCTCTTCCTGATCAACTCACTTCGATCTTTTGCTATCCCATTATCAGTATGAAGATATCATTCTCAATCGTATCACAATTTTCTGACTCTCTTTTCCAATTATGTATATTACTCTTTTCTATCCCAGTCTATCTCTTGCCTATTAACATCAATCTTTCTCTATCTCTTTTTCAATAATATTTTGCAGAAGCTATCCTTTTTAATTCTATCACAATTCTCCGACTCTCTTTTCCAATCATTTTCATTCCTCTTTTCTATCTCATTTTATCTTCCATCTATACACATCAATCTCTATCACTTTGTGAATATAGTTTTTTGTCCAACTTTCTGAATCCACGCTTCTCCAATCATTTAATTCCTCGTCTATTTACATCAATCCTGTTCTACATTTTGGTCGATATATTCTGGAGCGATCATTTTTAGTTTCCTCTTAATTTTATGCTCATATTTTTCAAATCTCTTCTCTCTATCCACATCTCTTCACCGTCGATTCACCTCAATCTTTTGCTATTCCTTTATCAATAAAATTGCGAAGCTATCCTTTTCAATCTTCTAGGTGCTTGTCAGTAAGACTTTGCAGAAAGCTATCCCTTTCACGATTTCTGGACCATATTTTTTAATATATTAAAAAAAAAATGTTTTCTGTATTTCATTCTATCCATCGTCTATTTATACTTCAATTCTCCTCTATCACATTGTCAACATATCTCAGCACCTCACCTTTTCAATCTCCTCTTCTGCCACCATGCTTATTACTTGTACATTCATACTTATCTTTTTCTATCTCATTGTTAAAGTCATTTTAGAAATGCCACTTTCAATTCTTTATCAATTCTCTGCTCATATTTTTTAATTACCTTTCCTCTATCCCAGTTTCATCGTCAGTTTACCTCAATCTTTTGCTATTTCTTCCTTTAAATTATGCAGATATCCCTTTCAATCCTATCACAATGATCAAAGTATACGTTTCAATCCTTTGCATTCCTCTTCTCTATCCCAGTCTACCTCTCCTCTATTAAAATCAAACTTCTCTAAAAATGTTTTAATATAATTACGCGCCTACAATTTCCAATCCCTTCTCCCACATCCAAGTCTGTTCCTCGTTTATTCCTATCAATATTTTTCTCTCTCTTTCTCACAGCTTTGCAGCTAATTCTCGAAATCCCTTTATGATAATGAAAATCATTGAATAATATAAGATAATGTTCATCAGAAGTCGAAAATAACTGATAAGCTAACAATTTGACATAATAATAACAATATCAGAAAAGACGCCCATGAATATTTTTTGAATTCTACGTTTCTTAGTGTCATGGTAGTTAGTCTTTCGAATCGGCATGCAAAATTAGTACAACCCTTACATCTACACACCTTACGAATGCAACCTTTGAAACAGCAATCCTTACAAGTGCGTACCGTAAAACAGCAATCCTTATAACTACAACCATTACAGCAGCAGTTCTTACAAATGCAACACTTATAATTGCAATCTTGAAACAGCAACCCTCAAAACTGCAACCCTTGAAACAGCAAACACTTAAAACAGCAATCCTTGAAAATGCAGCCCTTACGCTGCAATCCTTATAAAAGCGATCCTTACAACTGCAACCCTTGAGAAAAAATTACAACTGCAAACCTTAAAACAGCAATCCTTGTAAACGCAAGCCGTACAACTGTAGCCGTTACAACTGCACACCTATCAAACTGCATCTCCAACAAACAGCACCGCTTGCAACTGCATCCCTCACAAATGCAACCCATTCAGTTGAACATGAACATTACCCCTTACAACTGCAACCGCTACAAGTACACATCTTTAAAATAGCACACTTTATGAAAGAACCCCTTAAAACTGCAACCCGTACAAGAGAGCCCCTTAAAACAGCAACCACTGAAACGGCGACTGTTACAATCGCACACCTTATAAGCTGCGCCTCTTACAAACTGCACCGCTTGTAACGGCACCCATTACAATCGCAACCCTTATAACTGTAACCTTTTCAATTTCACCCCCTGCATCTCTGCAACCCTGAAAAGTACAATCCTTACGAGTACAACCCTTGAAAATGGAATTCTTACGACTGTAACCCTGTCAACAACACCCCTGCAACTGCCATCCTTACAACTGAATCCCTTGCAGACCAAACCTCTTACCAACTGCACCACTTACAACTGCAAACCTAACAACTACAACTCTCTCAGCTGATCCAGACCTGTACTTCTCACATCTGCCCACCGCACGACTAAAACCTTCAGTACTGCAACCCTCAAAAGTACAACCCTTATAACTGCAACTCTGAAAACTCACACTCTAGCCCAAAATTAAGGCCGACCGGTAATCCATGTTCGTTCAAGCCATGTAGCTGCAAGCAAAAATCTCCCTTCTCTCTTACTGCATTCTTTCTTTCTTTCTAAAATAATTCCGAACTTCTTCTTTTCCTTTTGACTGAGGAAGTGCCAGTGTAGTTTTTAGGATTTTCTAGCCCTAGATAAAAACGCTTATGTTTTTGGTCAGATGTCCACCCGTCCGTGAGTTGTACATTTTCCAGGGAGTGGAAGTGAAGGTGGGGAGAGATTGAGGGAAGGTGTGGTAAATTTAGGGTATTGAAGGGACGTAAAGGGAATGAGGAGAAGGGTGTGTAAGGAAGTGGAGAGAATAAAATAAAGGGCCAAAGTAGGGATGGGAGGGCAGTAAAAGTCTAAATATGATAGGATAGGGTTGGATTTGATAGGACGGGGCAGAACACAAGAGAAGAGGAAAAAGGAGAGCAGCAAAAACCTTTTCTCGAGGCCGACGGTACCTAGTTCGACTAGTTTTTTTTCTAGAAGAGCTTTTTAGAAGTAATACAGTATGTTCTACAAAGTCTAAACATTAAGATTGAATATTAGATGAAATAATACGTTTAGTACTCAGAACCGCACTATTTTACAACGGGCGAGACCTCGAGATAAAGCTGGACTATGTCGTTGGCATGAACTGCTTTATCGTTCGATGAAATTCAACCTAAATCTATGTGACAGGACCGGAGCGTAAATCGCGGTCACTCGCACAAGTGCGAGGGCGTTGGAGCGTTTGCCATGTCCACACAAACGTTCTCATACTATACAGGCATCTAGGTCGATCCCCGCACATGGATTGCACGCTCGTTGCTCTTGCATGCACCTGCAGCAGTATTAGTTCTAAACCCACTGTTCGATCAAACTTGCGCATAATATGAAGAAAAAACTAGATTTTTGGATGTAAAATTCTCAAATAAAAAATGAAACCTGTGAATGCTTTCTAGTCGACACAAAAAAATTGGGGACACGAAACGTTGCAGGTAATCGTTCAAGCAGGATAATAGGCAGCTGATGACTCCCAACTGAGGTAAACGTTCTGTGTTTACAGGTCTGTGCTTGATCGATTACCTGCAACATTTCGTAATCTTGAGTTTTTTCTGTGGACGACAGAAGGCAGATTGATGTATATACATCTTTGATGAAGCTTAACTGGCTCCATACGAATTGAGTACAGCACAGAAAAAATTTAAGTCAGCTGATTAGTGATCACTCTCAACTGAGGCGAACTTTCCGTTATTACAGGCCTGTAAAGTGATGCCTCTAGCAGAGTCCTCCGGAGATATCTGTGATTCGCCACGGAAAGTTAGCCTCAGTTTGGAGTGCCCACCTCGCATTTACCATGCTTGGACGATTACTTGCTCACTTTCCCTGAGCACGTTCTATGAGATGATGCTAAACTTACTTGTAGCTAAATGCTCGTCGAAATATATTTAAACTTTTATGGAAAATTTAATAAACGTACAAAGCAACATAAGGGTATAAAAACAAGGCATTTTAAGTTGCCCGGAGTTGTTCTGAAATCAGTATCACAAGAAGCCTTTCCAAGATACTCAGACAAAAATCAAAGTATGAGATAATACCTAAACATTTTTAGTATTATTGCTCATAAGAATTTGTTGTCATGCATGTACTCTGTCTTCTGGTCATGTGCCTATGCATTTTATTAAAGTACTCAGTCACGAATCAACAATGTATCGGGAGAAAAAATCTTTATTAGAGATGCTTGAACAAATATACTGCAGGGAATAGATATCTCTATATTTTCTGAAACAATTGTAAACATTCGAAACTTGCTCCCTCAGAGTAAATATGAGGGTTGTTACAAGTCAGGAAATTCCAGAAATTTAGGAAATGTCAGGGAATTTTCGATAAACTGAAGTTGAAGTTAATTTTATTACTTTGCTATAATTCAACAATTTTGTTCAAAAGTTATTCTTTTCGAATGAAAATTCTCAAGTTTTGCTGAAAATTCATCTTTTCATATTAAAAGTTCATCTGTTTTGACATAAGTTGCATCTCTTTCGGTTAAAAGTGGAACTATTTTGTTATAAATTCAATTTTTTGTTTAATAATCAATCATTTTAGTTGAAAAACCTTCTTCTTATTCATAATTCACCTCTTTTCCGTTGAAACTTATTTGTTCGTGGTGTAAAATTAATTATTCGACTGAAAATTAAACTATTTCCTGTCTTGTTGAAAAAGTGTCTTCTTCAGCTTAAAATTAGTCTTTATTGTTAGAAAATAAATATTCTTGGTCGAAAATGTATCTCTCTGTTTGAAAGTTCATTCCTTGGATGGGAAATTAGTTATTCAAAATTAAAATAAGCTGTTTCTTTTCAATTGAAAATCTATTCATTTACTGGAAATGAACCTATCCAATTTTTCGTCAAAAATTTCGTCGAAAATCAATTTATTCACTGAAAACTAACTCATTATTTTTTTTTGTCGCAAATTCATATTTTTTCATACAAATTTAATCTTTATTCTTCAAAATTCATCTGTTTGGATGAAAAATATTTTTGTTTTTGAGAATTCAACTATCATGTTTCGAAGTTCTTCCTGTTTTGGTTAAATTCAACTGTTTTTAGATTAAAATTGATATCTTCTTTGGTTGGAAATTAAATATAAGATTTTTCATCGGCAATTCATATTTTGAAGATGAAAATTCAACTACTCAGTTGACAGTGGAAATACTTTCTTATAAATTCATTTTTTTTTTTATAATTATTCACGTTAGTTGACAAACCTTTTTCTTATTCAAAATTTACCTCTTTTCCGTTGAAATTTATTTTTTTATCATTGAAAATTAATTATTTAACTGAAAATTTAACTATTCCATGTGAGTTTTAAAATTAATATTTTCAAGTTGAAAATTAATCTTTACAGGTAATAAATTAATCTTCCTGCGACTGAAAATTAGTTATTTGTGATTGAAAATTAGTGGTTTTTTAAAATTGAAAATCAATTCATTCACTGAAATTGGAACTATCCAATTTTTTGTCGAAAATTCATCTTTCTTATAAATATTTAATCTTTATGGTTCAAAATTCATCTGTTTGGTTAAAAATATAAGTAGTTTATTAAAAGAGTATTTTATTTAGTTGAAAATGAATGTTGTTGCAGAAAATTCAACAGTTTTCTCAGATGTTCTAAATTTACCTGTTTCGCGTGAAAATACAACAATTTTGTTAAAAATTCGCATTTTTTTGTAGGAAAGTAATCTCATAAGTTGAAATTTTGTCTTCTTGAATAAGGATTCATTCGCATGGTCAAAAATATATGGTTTTAAGTTTGAAATGCAGGTATTCTGTTGACAATTGGTCTTTATTTGTCAGAAATTACTAGCTTGAGTGGAAAAATTGTTTATTTGGTTCAAAATTTTTTTATTTGTGGTTGAAAATACATGAGTTTAGTTGGATTTTGACTTACGTGACTGAAAATTCAACTATTTGATTTTTTTACAATTTTTTCCTTTTGATAGACCGTCAGTCTTCTTAGTTTTGGAAATTCATTTCATTCTATTGAAAACTGATTTCATTTGATCAAAAATTTATTTATATTTTCACTAAAAATGAAACTATTATATTTAATATGGTATTTACATAATTTTATTTGAAAGAATTTATTTCGCAATTTTTACCCTATTCACGTACAAAAACACCCTTTTGCTTTCACATAGAGGGAAGTCGGTAATGACTCCATCTTTCAAATCTACTTTTGAAAAATATTTCGACATAATTTGACCCCAGGAGCTCAAAAAGTAAAAGAGCTAATAATCCTGAAATTTTGAAGAATCGCAGCCCTGACTGATGTCTAGGTCTAATAGGATTCTCAGCTAGATCGGAAATTTAGAAGTAGTTTTTTCTTTAGTTCAGACTTTAATAAATGTTACTTTGTTTATATGAGAAAAACTGTTTTGATATTTGAAATACAACAATACCAGATTTAGCGTATTTGTAAGGGTCTCGGAGACGCATCGATCGACCTTTTGTGGAAACTTTTATGACCTATCAGTATTGATTTTTAAAGTGTCAACAAGATTATTTATTCTGTTTATATGAGAAAAACTTTTTTGATATTCAAAAAACAACAATAATATATTTAGCGTATTTGTTCGCGTCTTCGAAACGCATCGATCGACCTATTATGAAAATTTTTTTGACTTTCCAGTAATTTAGTTGTAACATATTACTACCCAACACGGCTAAGTTACGTTACAAGTTACTTCTGAGAATAGTCACGTAGTTACCCTAAAAGTTGCAAAGAACTTGTTACAAGTTACTATCTCATTTGTGAAAGTTACTTGTACAAGTTAGACTTACTATTTGAAAGCTAATATTTTCAAAAGAAATTAAGTTACCCTAAAAGTTACAAGTAACGTAACTTTACAGTAATTTAGTTACTTGTAACAAATTACTGCTCACACTGCCAAGTTACGTTACAAGATAATTTTTCAAAATAGCAACATAGTTACTCTAAAAATTACGAATAACGTAATTTTTCAGTAACTTAGTTACTTGTAACAAGTTACTACCCACGCTACCAAGTTACGTTACAAGGTAATGTCTTAAAATAGTAACACCGTTACTCTAAAAGTTACGAATAACGTAATTTTTCAGTAACTCAGTTAGTTGTAAAAAGTTACTAGCCAACTCTTACTAGCTCCAAGTTACTTTCGAAAATAGTAACGAAGTTACTCTAAAATTCACAAATAATGTAAGTTTTCAATAACTTAATTACAACAAGTTACTACCCAACACTGCTAAGTTACGATAGAAGTTATTTTTTTCCAATAGTAACCAAGTTATCCTATTAGTTACAAAAAACGTAACTTTCCAGCAACTTAGTTGCTGATCACAAGCTACTGCCCAATACTTACTAGTTTCAGGTTACTCGTTAAAATAGTAACAAAGTTGCGTTGGAAGTTACAAATAACGGAACTTTCAGTAACTAAGTTACTTGTGACAAGTTAATACTCGACACTGCTAAGTTCTGTTACAAGTTACTTCTTGAAATATTAAAAAGTTATCCCAATAGATACAAATA
>CAKNXH010000606.1:505587-529665 GCA_932178445.1 Andricus quercusramuli | reverse complement strand
ATAACCTACTTACTTTCAACAAGTAACTACTTAACACTGCTACGATATGTTACAAGTTACTTTTAAAAATAGCAAGAAAGTTACCATAAATGTTACAAAAAACGTAACTTCTTAGTAATTTTATTAATTGTAACAAGTTACTACTCAGCACCGCCATGTTATGTTACAAGTTGTTTTTTAAAATGGTAACAAAATTATGCTGAAAGTTATAAGTAAAGTAACTTTTCAGTAACTTAAATACTTGTAACAAGTTACTACCCAACTCAATTTGCTACCTATAAGGATGCAAAATGCTCATAAAATGAGGACAAAATAATAACAGCCATAGTGAATGCGTACATAGTACTTCACATAGGTATTTAGTATGATGGCTGAAAATAATTGCTGTTTGATATGAACTCCGCCATAAAATTACCGTAACTGTAAGCTAAGCACCCTCGAAATTATTCCCGGCGAATACACGATAATGTGAGGGATGATCGAGGTATTCAGACAACGTGAGCTGCATGGAAAATTGTAAGCCGCTATTAAGCTCCGACTCATTACGAGAATGGGTTTGGGTACTTAACGAAGAAGATCACTTACAAGGTTGCCCTTCCTATATTGCAGGAAATCGAGCTTGCTTTAACCGAAGCAAATAATACTAAACTGCTATCTATAAAGTTATGAAGACACCAACTATATCCTTCATACATATACCAATTTGAAATCAGACTTATGATTTGATATCTAGAAACTAATTAGCAATCTGCACCCCGTAAGGCAGTGTCCACATTAGGGTCATCTAAAAATGCATTGGAATTTCTTTTTTCTTTTAAGTTTCATGCATATCGTCGGCTTGTATTTCCCATAAGAAAAGAGACGTTTTTGTACCTTTTTCATCAATTTTTTAATAAATACAAATAAATAATTACTTTTAAAATATCTCCTTCATAAGTCTGTTATAATTTTGAATGTTCTACATGCATCATATTGGACGTACATTTTTCTTGGTGTCGATACTGAAAGCCTTTTCGTACAAATAAACATTCATGTTTATTATGATTGTTCTTAATAAAAAAGTTAAAGAAAACCTGAAAATTTTAGAAACCCCGCCAATTTTTGGCATGGATATAGGAGAAGATAATTATGAATAATAATGATTTGTTTGAACAATGGTGTTCGTTTGATTTAATTCATAATTGAATCAATTTCAGCGAAAAGTGGAAGGAAACATTTATAGCTAAAAATTATTTGTTTGAACAATTATGTTTGTTCAATTTCATTGATTCTTATCTCGCTCTTAGTATAGAATTGACAAAAAGTGACAAATTTCAGAAAGAAACCGCAACTATACAGCATTGATCCAAGAGAATAATAATCAGAAACTATCTGTGAATTTGATCTCAAATGTTTCCACTTTGTTTGTATTTATAATTATATGGTGATCACTTCACGAGTACTATGCTACCCGTTAGCAAATGTATTTGCTTCCTCATAGCGGAAGCATTAGTTATTATTTTCAATAATAGACAAACCAAAGTCTTCATCTTTATCAATTTAAAAATAGAAATTCACAAAAAATACAAATTTAAAAAATAATACAAACAATTTTTTGAATACAAAGACAAATCAGACAAATTAAATTTTTTATTCGAAATGATAATTTTTTGAGCTGGAAAAGGGAAGAAAAAAGTTATGTCGAAATCTATCCCTTTCCGAGCTTTATGATTCATTTACAAAAATTGTCAGAATTATTCTATTTAAAAATTTATGATCAAAAAGTCTTTTCCATTCATGCGTCAACTTTGAATTATGTCGATGAAAATACTTTTTCTATTTGAAACAGATGATTCAAGTATTATAAATGAGAATAAACCTCCTTAATCTTCAATAAAGTGTATTGATATTATAGATTAATCGATTCGTCTCGGATCAAGACATCTTTTCTGTTATTGCATCAACTGTCAATTATGTTAATTGAGAAACTTTAACTATAAAAAACCGATTATCAAAATATATAAATTACCATAAATTCTCTACTCTTTATTAATATTTGTTAATAATGTAGGTCAATCGATTTGTCTCAAACCAAGGAATCTTTCATATTTTTGCATCAACTTTGAATTCTGTTGAAGAAAAAAGTTTTACTATACAAAACGGTATTTTCAAATATTATGCGTTACCATAGCTTCATTACTCTTTAATAAAATGTTATAATAATGTTAGTCAATTGATTCGTCTTCAATCAACCTATCTTTTCTGTTCTTGTATTAACTCTGAATTATCTTAATAAAAAAAGTTTTTTTTTTTTTTAAACCGATTTTCAAAATATATAAATTCCATAACTTCCCTACTCCGTATTAACATGTATTAATATTACAGGTCAATCAATTCGCCTCAAACCAAGGAATCTTTTATATTTTTGCATCACCTTAGAATTATTATGCTGATGAAAAAATTTTCACTTCAAAAAACCGATTTTAAAAATATTATTGAGTGCTTTTAAATTGAGGAAGCTTCAATTAAAAAAATTAAAATTTCTTAGAAAATTTCATCATCACAAAGCTTCCTTTATGAGGAAGCAATAATATTAAATTGCTTCGACAAATATGTCTATTTAATTAGATTGTTCATCACTTTAATCTAATTGAAAGGTGGATCAGAAGTGGAAAATTCTAGAGAAAACTGCAACTTTCTAGCATTATTGTAAGAGAATATTATCAAAAAAAATAATAAATTGTTTAAAAAATTATTCTTGTCAAATTCAATTGTTCATTTATTAGTTATAACTTAGAAAATTTGAATAAGTCGAATAATTCTTTTTAAAAACCGCGACCTTCTAAATCAATTATATAGGAAATTGTTACAAAGGATAAAAAATAGTTTTGGAAATTCATGTGAACATCTAATTATCTGAGTTAATACTGAGCTTTCGCTTGATTCACATGATATTGACGATTGTGAATAAAATTTACGGCTGCTTCTTTTTTCTTATGGAAAATGCGTGTTAAACTTCATGGGGCTTGCGCATGGAAATTTAAAAAAAAATTGTTATGTTACCCTAGCGAGGGAATAATCAAGTAGATATAACAAAAGTAATTGTTCAAACAATTTATTATTATTTAAAATAATATTTTCTTCCAATAATGCTAGAAAGTTGCGGTTTTTTCTGAAATATTAAAGTTTTTGTCCACTTTTTACTTCAAGAAAGGTAAAAATTATTGAAACCTAACGAAGGCAATCTTTTTTACAAATTGTAATCGTTTATAACTATCTTCTCCTATATAAATACTAGATAAGTGCGGTTTTTCCCGGCAATGTTAACTTCGCTTTGGCTCACAGTTATGATTAAATAGTAAATAAACAATAAAACAATAATGAGAATTATGTTTTTAGCAATCTCTTTTTTTGTGAGTACATTTTTATGATATGAAACAGATATTTAAAATATTCCTATACGGATTATATTAAATGTAAATTTTCCTTGAAGTATTTACTGTAAGCCTTTTTGTTTTAGATGAGTATTATTATTTATTATTTGTTCCTATCTAAACATTCAAAGAGTAGCTGAAAATTTCGGAGAAAAAACCACTGCTATCTGGAATTATAACATGAGAAGATAGTTATATAGAATAATAATTTGTTTGAACAATTATGCTCCGTAAATTTCATAAATTATTACCTCTTCCTAAGTGAAAAGTTGACAAAAAGTGAAAAATTTCAGAAAAAAACCGCAACTATCTAGCATTACTGTAAGAGAAGATATTTATGAACAATAATAATTTCAACAAAATAGTTTCATTTCCAACTACATCAATAGACTTCCAACAAAATATTCGAATTTTTTACAAAATAGCTCTATTTTTAACGTACAAACATGAACTCCCAACCAAGAAGATTAATTTTCTAACAAGAGATAAATTTTGAATAAAATACCCAAATTTTAAACGAAATAGTTGAATTTTCAACCAAAAAAGACAAATATTGAATTTTCAGGCCAAAAAGTTGAATTTTCAACAAAGAAAGATTGTTTCAATAATATAGTTGAATTTTCAACAAAATAGTTGAAAATAAAACTTCAAGAAAATAGTTGATGTTTTCCTTGCAAAGATATATTTTCTATTAAGAAGATTTAGTTTCTACCAAAAGTCGAATTTTCACCGAAATACATGAATTTTCTGCCGAACAGTTGAATTTCCAGTTTAAAAAAAAAAGTTTTTGAAAAATGTTCAGACATTTTCGATCATTCATGGTAATTCATTGGTAATTTATAATCATTCATCAGTAATTAATGATATCTTATAACTTTTTGTTGATTGAATCACCACTTATAATTAGTCGTCCAAGTAAAACGTCAACGTGCCATTCTGTTCACCACTCCTGAAAACTGCCATAAAAAGTCTTTTTAAGGCATTTGTCAAGATTAGTCATATAATGTGCCACTTCACCGAATAAAGAAAGGTGACTTGATCATGCCTATGCCGTAAAAAATAAATTGAATGGTCGCTATTCCCTGATGTCGTACAACGCAATTTACCCTTAACGATAACCGAATTAGGAAAAAGATTAAACTCGATGGGACAGCTGAAGTTTCCTTATGTGGATTCATATATAATACATCCCAGATTTTCTTCCTCGTTATTCTCCCCCGCTTTCGCCTAATTTTGTGGCGATTGGATGTCCTCTTGGCTAATTGGGGAGGCTCATAGTTGCCAAGGGACTGACATTTATTAGGAAAGAGATTTAACGTAATGGACTGCGTTGGAGATAAACCCTTAATTCTTCAGCCTACTTAAACGAGTTCAAAATGTTTGATTTGTCTTTTATCTTTCTACGCTGCTCTCCCTTATCTCTGATAAGTAGAAGCTTCCTCGTTTTTCCGAAAGAGAAAACTATTTAACGACTAAGGAGAAAGAACTCGGAACTTTGTACCACTTACGTTACCGAGCAGATGGAGCGACATTTACCGGAGGAATGTTGAGCTGTGGGCTCAAGTTCAACTTTTAATTCGTATTTGAAATTAAATTGTTCTGTGCGGTTGAAATATCACAATTACTTTTGCTCTTGAACCAGAGTAAAAATATTTCGTCTTGGCCAAGTCTCCAATTAGGGGAGCGGCGGCGAATGCGGCGCATATAAAGGAAAATGCACGATTAAAATTCAAATATAAAGTAAAGTATGGTAATAAAATATATTTTGTTTAGGCTAATATCTAACCGATGTTATATGCATGGATAGAATTCAATTGAAGTTCAGTAAAACATTTAATTAATGTGTTTTCCAAAAAGAGCATCTGCGCCAAATTGTCCTACCTTGTTTGGTAATGTGGCGCGTTCCGATTTCAGTTCATAATTATTAAATAAAACACAAATTATGGAGAAAAATTGGTAAAATTTAATAAAAATAAGATTAATGTGTTTACGCTTAATATTATTAACATATTTGAGGGATGATATCTGCCGAAATTTCAAGAGTAAATGTTTTTTTAACAGTGCCGAACAGTGTCGAAATATTTTCACTTGGCTTACTAGGATGTCCCTTATTTCTCAAACTTAAAATTTTGTAAATTCGAGCCAAAATGGTTAATAGTTACAATATTGGATAGTACTTGAAATAATTTTGCCTTGTATTGAATTCTAACGTGAGAAAGACAAAAATTAAATTCCGATTTTTAAGTCACTGTGTACGATTTTATTTGTGTCTCTCACGTGATAATTAATTCGCCAAAAGGTTCCCCTAAAGTTCATTTAACGTAGAATTCAATAAGCTTCCCTACCGCTTCAAGAAAATATTTTTATCTATACCCTGAACGGCGCTATCACCTTCCAGATTCAAGGCTAATTTGTAATAGGTGACCCACTTAGTGGACTGATGCGCTATTCGTCTTTAGTGTAAGTATTAACCGATTTGGCTGAAATTTTGCGCACATCATTTGTTTTTGGTTATTCGATTTGAGTACCGATATATTCAATCGAAAAACATACTGGAATTTTTGTAACTTCATGTATGTCGAATATGCTGAGTAGCATGCCGTTATGGCATGCTACCCTTCAAATTTAAATAGCTCATTCCTATACCTTTAAAGACATTCAGATGATTATCATCAATTTTTTTATCAATAACAATTCTGGAACAAATTTTCCACATCTCGTACATTAATAAACAAAAAATCCGCTTATCTTTAACGAATTACCAACGAACTGTCCTTTTATATCAATCGATAACAATTGATGATTACTGAAACAAGCTTAATTAAGAAATGCATCATTTCGCATCATTCGGTCTGAAGGGGGATTCCGGATTAGTTATTAACAATGGATCACGTGAAAAGAAGTAAGTTTAAATATTAGAAAATCGCCAAATAACGCGATATATTGTTAATTGAGTTTTTTTCAAATCCTTATTTGTAATCAAATCATAGCAAAGATTCATCACTAAATAATTGGCTGCTGATTTCTCGAGTAAAATTGTAATGTGTCATAACCAATAATTACAATTACTATTTGCAAGCTTTGCCTTCAGAGTCTAAAGATTAATTCTTTTCATTTGGTTTTCGAAGAACTCAGTTAGCATGCAAAAAATAGCTTAACAGTAAATTTCTTAATTTCATTAATTATGTTAAATTACTCATCAGAAAATTCAATACATTTTTTAAAGAAAAGTCTGAACTTTCGATTTTGTAATATAAATATTAATTTTAGGAAAAAAGTATACAGACAAGAAATATGTGTTTTAGATGAGATCTACAACTGACATGTACAAAATTTTTATATTTTTCACAATTCGAAAACAATCTAGAAACAAAAAGTAAAAGATATTATTAAAATAGTCTATATTAATTTTCGCCAGAAATCATTTCGGTACTTTCAATTAGGATGCAAAAAAAATCTGTTGAGCCAAGTATCAAGTCAATATTCTTGGGTGACTTTCTCGAAAGTGTATCCGTGTTTCGCCAATTTAAAATTAAATTACCGTTCGATTTCCTAAGTTTTTGACCTTGCAGACTAGGTGAACAGTTTGGCCCACCAATCCGGTGAAATTTGAGGGCATAGTTGTATCGAAGTGTGGACCGGTGCCAGGAGTAGGCCATTCTTCTAAAAAATCTGTTCGGAAGTTTCTCAGAGAAGTTACTGGATCGCCTGAAATCAAAAATAAAATATATTTGTAAATTAAAATTTTTCAGAAAAACGAAGAAAACTTGTGCTAGTGCAAATATTCAAAATATCGTATATCAATCAGTTATCCTGATATTTTCTGATTATTTTCAACTATTTCTTAGCAGACCACTTGAAGGTAACGGTTACGAAATTGCGTGATCGTGCGGTTCACAGGGCCCGATAGTACCAATTTTCGTCCTTTACCACATTCTACATTCTACATTCCACATTCTACATTCTACATTCCACATTCCACATCTTTTTATTTACTTACGTTCATTTATTTTCATTCACTCGTATGTAAGAAGCTCAATAATTAAAATTTGTGTGCGGCCCCGACTCCCAGTGGTGGTCATCAAATTCCAATCATAAAAATAAAATCATTTTAGTGTTGTGCTTCAGAAATTGAATCGAACTGAGGCCGATCTGAATTTCTGCTCACCTTTAAAGAAAGGGAATAGACGACCAGCCATAAAAATCCTTTTACAATCCAGAGGATTGTCAAAAACTTGTCAACAAACTTGTCTTCCTTTATCTCAAGGTGGAGATCAAGATGAGGAGGTTCAATTCATAAAGAGTACCATGTGCACACCAAATCTCAATAAAATCGAGTAAAGTGAAATCAAAGCTGATGAAGAAACGTTATCATTTTCTAAATTCAGATCAACAATCTTTCTTTAAATCTTTATTTTCCTATATTCAATAAACTTGAATAATCTATTTTGGGTTGTATTTCAGAACTTATGAAATATGAAGATGTTTTTTGGTTTTGGAATTTGGTCTTGCAATTTAGAGGGTTGTGAAATAAAGTTGTCTGTATTTGTTTAGAAAACATCGATTTATTTCGCTATGAAATCATGGCCTCATCAGGACTGTAACAAGTATGTGGAAGTGGATAGCAATAAAATTGATATTTTTTCCCTTATTGAAGTTTCTGGAAAAGGAAAATTTATCAGTAGAAGCTTACTGCAAATGACGTATACAATATTGAAAAGCAGTTTCTGGAAACTCAAGAGATGAGGATCATATGTCAGAGGTTAGAATTCTTCGAATCTGTGTCATATTCTCATCACTGGCAGGTGAAAGTTTTTCGCATATGAAATAATTACAACTTTGGGATAGCCAATAGGTATTTTGTTGTTCTGTGTGTTAATTCTTGAATTTCTTGAATTTCCTAAATATTTAAGTCTTTCCATATTATTCATAATAAAGTTATGAAAATAATTATGATAGGTCAAGATTTCGTGAATGATACTCATGTTCTTTTCATAGAAACGAGTTTCTGAAAATTTTGTTGCTCTATCAAAAAGAGGGAAAGTAAATCTTCTTTTACAGTTAACATGATGATTGGTAAGATAGTTTAAAGTTCTTTCAGAATATATTGTTTCTTGATACCCATCTGCTTCAATGTATCCTTTCTCAACAACAATTTGTAAATCTAGAAAGTTGATTTCTTTATTGATGGATTTTTCTAATGTAAATTTTAAAGTTCCTCCTTGATGATTAAATTCTTCTCAAATATTTTGAATATCAGTTTTCGTTAAGCATAAAAAAAACATCTTCTGTACAAAATTATTTGTGATTCAAGTCAAACAATTCATGAAAGAAAATTTAAAGAAACAAAACTTCTCATTAAAAATAATTATATCTCCTCATATTTCGTGCTGATGAAGGTAATACCACAATACTTATAGAAAAAGACGATTAAAATTAAAAAAAATGTTGAATATCCAGAATGACCAACAAACCTATGAAGGTATAAAAAACCCTGAAAAACAAATCCAGTATGAACTAAACACCATGGATAAAGAATGGTGGAATAGTTCCTTAACAGAAAAGAGAATACCATTTTTTTGGATGCACTAATGGTTCACCACTTCTTTTTTGCGGCTTGGTAAAATTAATAAATTATACAAAATTAAATATCAAACAAACCGATGAAGCTATCAGATTTTGAATTAGTAATGCCTATTTTCAATTTAACTGGAACTCACCGGTCCTATATTCCGATTTCTCCCTCATAAATCCTCCGAACTAAATAAAAAATGGGTTTGGGGATTCACTGGTTGATTCACGAAAAGGTTTCTCTGGAAAACTGGTTTTGACGAAGCTGCTAGATTTTGCTCTTGGTCGACTGTTAAAGGTACAATTATTACAGGTGGTTATTATCCGATAGGTAGGTTCAATTTATTTGTAGAATATTTGTATAGTTATCTAGATTTTTGGAATTTATCCTCGTACCTTTTTGGAAGTCCTAGATTTCGTTAAAAAACAAGAAAGCCTTATGATAACATGATTATTTTCAAGCAAATAAGTTTGTCTCTTCAGGACGTAACTCAATGTTATATTGTTTTTTGCATCACGATTACATGGCAGTTTAGTCCTCATGATACTGTTAGAAAATAGAGGAAATTCGTCTCTCCTGTTATACGAGCACGGTAGTGTGTACATTGGTAGAAAGGCTGCAATCTGCTTCGTTTTTGCCACGATGGAACAATAGGTCGTGAAACGCCATTTGAACGACATTCGCATTAAACACTCCCGTAGTGCTCTGTGGTCGGTGATAACATGGTGCATTCCTGCCATCGACAAGATAAACTGACCTGATAGGAACTCCAAACTTCGATTTCAATTCAAATAAAATATATTCTTCGATATTATATTTCAAAAATCATTGTTAGGCCTAATTTATAGCCCTTTGGTCATATTTACTCGTAGCTAAATATTTTGAAGGCAATACAACTGTAGAGTCTATTTTCAAAGAAAAACAAATTTTTTAAGCTTCTCATCAGCTGCTAAGCTCACGAAGAGAAATGACTAGTCAACCTGAATGTCACTCCATGGAGTGTCAACATTTAATTGCTATCTTCACTATCCCAGAGTAAGATGTTGACGATCCTGAAGTGTAATCCTGATTATCCCATGAGTGTTAGCCAGATTATTTCGAAGTGCTTACTCAATAATGCTAGAAGGTCAAATTTAGTATCTGCTGTCCTTCTCCTAACCACGAATACATTCATGAGAGTCAGAGAGACGAGAGGTGGAAATTCAAATTAGAAAATAAACCTTAAATACGAAACATTGATGTAAAATCCATCAATTTTAACAGCATCTTCATTATTTCGGAAGATCCAGATGCCTGAGATATGATTGCATACGCACAAGCACTTTGACAAGGTTTGATTTTGAGCACAAAAGGCTAAGGGAACGGAAGGTTCCAAATTGTCAATTGAAAATCATTTATTACGAAATTACAAGTTTTGTCGGTTGTAAGTAAAGTTGGGAATCACCCGGGGTCTAGAACTCATAGATTTCGAAGTATAATGGACGATAAAATTCGCAAGCGAAAACTTTTGTAATTTTGACCCTAGCAAATGTGAAAGCCAAATCCCTAAACCCTAAAGGTCTCGTAATAACCTAATATAATTTTCTTGAAGAGAAATTCGCTATATTTATCAAGACTTACAAATACACTTCTTGTCTTCAAGACAATTTCAAATCGACTTGTCATGCCCCATCCCTTCGAGGCTTTCATTTATGAACGTAAGCCTTTCATCTGTGATTTCCAAGTCTCACCGCCCTCTGTCAGCGAGAAATGGTCATCTTCAAGGCATCTTCAAATAAAATTAAAATGGGACCGAATCCAACTCACGTGGAAATATTTTAACTTGCATAAATAGGGTGTCTCTTATTTTTTGATCACAAAATTTGTAAAATTTCAGCCAAATCGGTTATTCCTTAAACTACCGACAAATAGTACCGGACCATTAACCAGATTACTTATTATCAACCGGATTTTTCATTCTGGTAAACGAATTCTTCCTTTCTTTAAAGGCCTTCAAACAGTTTAATGAATGCAAATCCAGCCGGATAATTTCTCCGAAAGTTACCGACTGTGAAACGCAATTTTCGAATAAAACCAATACCTTCTTATTGAGAAGTGAATAAAAAATAAGAGAAATAAGATTGATAAGGAAAAATGTTCCGCGAAATTTGTTAATTCAACTATGTATTGACACTTTAACTAAATTTTTCGAACAAGTCTTCACTTTGATACTTGGAGACTCTAATAATCTCAAAATTAAATTTAAAAAAATTTGAGATTTCAGAAAAATGATACCTGAAACGAAATATAGTTCCGAAAAACTCATAATCTTATTTGTAAGGAAAATAATTAATTAATTTGCTTACTGCATTCTGCGATTGGCATCCGTATGTCAAATTTGTATAAAAAAAATGTAATACAAGTAAGATAAAATTATTACTTTTTTTTAAAATAATTTAGAAAATTTCCATTATATGATGCACGATGATGTTAATGTTAAAGAGGATAATTGTATGTGTATACAAATTTGATACAGACATTTCCAAGACACTGAGAAAGTAAAAACAATAAAAAAGACAAAACTCAAATATCTGATTAAATTTTTTTTTCTTCAATTTATTGACTTAAAAGGTACAACTGATACTAGTATACGTAAACAAATTCGCGTATAATTTTTTTGTCCCATAAAATCTTAATGTATAACAATAAATAAATAATAATAAATATAATATATATAAAATATGAAATGTATATATATATATATATGATAAATATTAAATAATAATAAATAAAGAATAAATAACAATAATAAAATCTTTGAATCTTAATGGCAATGTAATGATTTTTTTGGATGTTGTTATAATGTTCCATGTATACCTTAGGAATTAGGTTTGAAAAAATTTTCAATGCGTGGACTAAAATGAGCAAAGCATTCAAGCAGTTTAGAAGTTCATAAAAGGAATATATTTAATTATGAACTAAACTCAATTACTATTTCATGGAAAACTTCATAAGAAGAAGTTACATCTTCAGGATCTGTTGTCTGTAGCTGAAATTTTTATTAATGGGTAATGAATTTTCATCAATAATTTATTATAAATTATAAATTATTTCTTTGGAAAAGTGAGAAACAGTTATTGAAACCTTCAAAAGTTTTCACAAAAAACTTCAATCAGTTTTTTATGAATCAGTTTTTCAGATTCTTGTATAATTATTTAAACTTCAGGACGTTGATATTATTGCTGACTTCGTACAGGGAAACTACAAATTCATGCAGAATGTTTAATTTGTTTTGGCTCATTCTATTCCGAAAAAAATTTCAGGCATTAAAACCGTAGTTGATAGAGCTGTGTGTTTATCCTGCTTACCCAATATTCCCTTCTCCCCTACTCTCCCTCCAAAGACTACAACCTTCGCTTTACCACCTTCCTCCAACTTCTCCATCATTTATTTCTCCCTTTCCTCACTTCCGCGGCTAACACTACCCCCCTCTTGCATCCCTAACAACAACTCACTTCACGCTCCCCCTTTATTTTGCATCACATCTCCCACCTTTCCTCATTTCCCCTTTACTTCTTCTAGTTCCTCCTCACTCATTCTTCGTACTTCGCCTATTATTTCCTCTATCATTTCCCTCCTTTCGTTAATTTCCTAGCTTCACATGTCTTTATTTCGCCTTGATTATTCACCCACTCCTCCCTCAATTTGCCTCATTACACCTACTTCGCCTTGCCTTATATTCTCTCTCTCTTCCTCTACCTATCTTCTCAGAATATTCTTTCCATGTCCCTTCCTTTATTTTCCCCTACACCTCATAGTCCCCTACCCTCAACCCACCACTACCCCTATTTTACTCCCCTCATTTTCCCTCACTTCTCCTCTCCTTATTTCCCTAGACTTCTACTTCCCTACTTCACTAATCCCATCCGGAATTCCCATACTTCCCCTCCTGTAATTTCCCCTCTTATCATTTCCCTTCGCTCTCCTTCACTACCCCTTCTTGAGAAAAAGGACGACGGACGGATATTTGACCGAATCTACAAGGGCTTCTGCCTGGGATTACGAAATCTTGAAAGCAAATAAAAAAATATGGGAGAGAGAAAGGAGGTTTTGGTTTTTCAAATTTAAATGAAGACAATTGAGAGTGCGTCTACTTCGTGAATTTAAATTCACGTGTATCTTTTTCAATCCACTGTTCTCTATCGCATCCTAACCTTCATCTATCCATGTCAATCTAATACTGCCAGTCAATCTAAATATTCGTCTATCTTTTTCAATCCCCTCTTTTCTATGTTATCCTATCCTTCATCTATCCCTGTCAATATGTTTTTATCTCTCTGTCAATCCAAATTTCCGACTATCTTTTCCAATCACCTCATTTCGATCTAATCCTATCCTTCATCTCTCCACGTAAACATTTTTTATCCCTCATTCAATCTAAATTTCCATATTTTTTTTTCTCTTCTTTTCTATATCATCATATGCTACATCTATCCACGTGTACCTTTTTCATAATACTTTAACAATCTAAATTCACGGTTATCTTCTTCAATACTCTCTTTTCTATTCCTTCCTATCCTTTGCCTATGCACGTCAATCCTTTTCTATCTCTTTGTGAATCTAAATCCACGTTTATCTTCTTTAATATCCTCTTCCTTATCTCATTGTATCATGCATCTGCCAAGGTCTATCTCCCTTTATCTATTATTCAGTCTGATGTTATTTTAATCTGTATTATCTTTTCTTAGTCCCCTCTTTCCTATACCATACTATCCCTCATCTATCCACGTCAATATATTTTTATCTCTCTGTCAAGCGGAATTCCCGTCGATCTTTTTCAATGTCCTCTTCTCTATCTCTTCCTATTCCCGGCGAAAGTGATAGACAAAGATTTAAATTCATGTTGAAGAGATAGAATAAAATAAAGAAAAAGATAAGGGTATTCGTTTACGAAAGATGAAGAAAAATTGATATTCGTAATATATAGATAGACTTAGGGATAGAAGAAGAGAAGAGGCCTCCAACATGAAAGGTAGAGCAGGAGATTGAAAATTATTGAGATTGGGGATAGGAAAAGATAGCGTTTTAGGGATTCAAAGTGACCCATTGATAGATAGAATAGTTCCATCCTTCCCTATCCTTCAATTTCTATGCTTCTCAATCTTTCTATTTGTAGCAGGATATTTGACGGTTTCAATGTATGTTTCATTCATTTTTTTACATTCTGATTAGAGAAAGTATAAGATTTATGCCAAATTTGACCCGCCACCCTCGTTTTTTGTCAACTGCTCACGTTTTGAGACCATCTGCATCCGAAAAACAGGTTTTTGCGAATATGGCTGTCTATGGTTCGTGCGTTAGTTTGTTTGTGTGTCTGTAGATTTTTACTTTGTTAGCACGAACAGTTTCGAAAGAATTGAAAGACTGGATTGGCATTTGGTTTACTCTTCAATTGTCCTGAAATGAACGTCAAGTTTGTTAGCCAGCCATTTTGGATAAAAATTCGAAGAGTTAGAGCATTTCCAATATTTTTGAGGGCATTTTTTCAGAATTCGAAAATTCTATGTACGGCCGTTTGTATTATTCAAAAAGACGAACAATTTATTCTCATGCCCTTTTTTATAAGAAACAAGTTACCAGAGTTGTGGCATTTACAAAATTTAAAAAAGCAAACGAAAATGAAAATTGTAAGCCAAATAAAGCACGACATGGAAAAAATACAAGAGATGAAAAACATTGCTTTTTGAACACCCTTCAAGATTCTCATGAAGAATCTTTAAATGTTCTTGAAAAATCGTAAATTCAAATTTTGATCGCACAAAAAAATAATGCATTTAAGAAAGATCTACAAATATTTTACTTATCGCTTTGTGATAGGATGCGTATTTTTTCAAATTCATCAAAAACAGCGTTAAAATAAAAATATATCAAATGTGTTGAGCACAAGCTATGAAAGAGGGCAATAAGACAGATGTTGCTCATACAAAAGAGAGCTACAAATACGCCATCAATAATTTATTGATAAGGCGCGCAGTTTTTATTTTAATCGTGAAAAATAACAATTAAAATGAAAATATTAAATTTTTGGAGAACGGCACGTGGTACGAAAAAAAAATTAATAAACAAAAGTTGTTCTTTCAAAAAAGATCTACGAATTTGTTATTGGTATTTTTTAAAAAGAGAATGTAGATTTTCTTTCAATTGTCAAAAATAAGATTAAAATAAAAAATTATTTTAACCAATTTTTTCCTGAGAAGAGATCTTCGCCTTTCGCTCCACTGGAAGTCGAACCACAGAAGATCTCTTTTCAGAAAAAATTAATTGAAATAATGTTTAATTCATAGCTCCCTTTAGTCTAAAAAAGACGTTAAAATTTCTGTTATTCTCTAATGATAATACACATTCATTGAAAAACAAAAAAATAAACTGTTTGAAAAACGACACAAGTGACGAAAAAAAATTAGGAGAAAGATGTTCAACCAAAAAGGATCTACAATAACATTTTCTTTAACAAAATTTGGTGCCCAAATTATATCTAAAAGTTTGCTTAAAATTACTTTACGCTAAGGCGCGTATTTTTAGTTTCAATTATGCGAAACAACATTAAAAATAAACAAAGCAAGTGTCTGGAAAAATGACACAAGTTGCAATAAAATGTTGAATAACAAATTTTTTTTTCTAATAGAATGCACACTTTTATTCAATAATAAAAACAAGACAATAAACATACGTATGATTCAATGCCAATGCATGACATTATGAATTACAACAATATAAATTTATTGGAATGATACATTTTTCGGGGTAGAAGAGAATAAAATTCAAAGCAAAATGAGAAACAAATATTGAATTAATCACGACGAATAAAATTTGTACTTTATTTTGCAATATCTGAATAAGCAATTCCAGGCCGAGGTATAAAAATAAATATAATATACATTTGATATAAAAGTGTTGAACATATTATCGAAAAGTTTAGGGCTTGAACCAAATCGAGTGCGAAGCAAGAGATGTGTGATGAGAATGTGTTCGTTGAAGCTGAAAGAGCTTTAACAAAAGAGAATTCACAACCACCAAATTACAGTTGTTGATGCTTTAAACTTCGATTTTGAAAGGTATGTGCACAAACGTGAGGGGAATATATCGGCCGAGTGCGTAGCGCGAGATAAATATATTTTTGAGCGCGAAGCGCAAGAACTAACAGTCGCGCGCTGTAGGCGCGGTCAAATCTAATTTCCATATATTAAATTCCTTTAGTTAACACCTTCCGCCCTCGTTCTAAATGTACAAAATTATTTGAAGCTTTCAGTAGAATTGTTCTCAAATCCAATTATTCTCGACATGAAATTCGATACATTTTACGCTTTGCGTATCATATACGGAAGTGCAAGATGAAAATGGTTTTGGAACGTCAATGGCGTCGGGTGGAACATCTCAATACTCCTGGCATATGAAATATCAATTCATTTCGGCTTATCATACCAGACTTCTATCGCATGTGACAGGAGTATTTCAGAATCTCAATAAAGTTATATTTATATACATATAAATTGAAACGTTTGCATATAAGAGTGAGAAAAATATTTTACCTCAGTCAGGTACGATATACGACAGGACATGGGATTAGAATCTTTTTATTCGAATTATTTCTTGGATTATAATGCAAAAGTATTTTTTTTTTATATTTCAGCAAAGGAAACGTCCACATATTACGTGACCCTATTTTCAATGATTTTTGTCTTACTTTTTAAATTGAATTCTTCAGAATTTTTTCTCATTTGAGAGCATTGATATAATTAAAAGATTAACTTAGAAGGCAGATCAATTTAACAGATTAGGGCCGTTCATATACTCTTTTTCCTTTTTTCAAAAGAATTCCTATATTTCCCCTGTTTTCTAGAAACTTCCCCTTCTTCTCGGCTTTTCGCTTCAATTTTAACTGAATTCATAGAACTCGATTAAAAAACCTAAACTATTTTTGGTTGAAAGTTAATGGTTTTTTGTTGAAAAGTCTACCATTATATTTTTGGTTCAGAATGCATCCCGTTTGTTAAAAAATTTGACTATTCAGTTCAAGGTTTAATTCTTCGGTTGAAAATGCAACTATTTTCTTAAAAAGTCCTCTTTTTTGTTCGAAAATTCAACTTATTGGTTAAACTTCTTTGTTAATAATTCATTTTCTTGGTTGAACATGGAGATATTTCGTTGAAAATTCGTTTAATTTTTGGTTGAAAATTAAACTTTTAACTGAAAGTCTAACTATTCAATTTTTGTTGGAAATTTATCTATTTTAGTTTAAAATTCAACTATATGGTTAAAATTCATCTTTTTCAGCTAAAAATTTAATAGCTTGCTTTAAAATTCATGTATTTTGTCAAGAATTGTTTTGTTTGTGAAAAAATTATAATATAATTAAAATTGAAATTTATGTATTTTGTTGACAATTCATCTTGTATTTTCTTTAGTGATAATCTTCAGTGTTATAAAATAAACTTTTTCGATGCAAATCCAACTCTTTGGTTGAATTTAAGATTATTTCATTGATTATTTAAAAAGATTAATCGGTTTATTCAAAAATTTATCTCTTTGGTAGATCATTTCACTACTCTTGTAAAGTTGATTTTTTGATTGAGGATTACTTGTATTCACTGAAAATGTAACTATTCTATTTTCAGTAGAAAACTAATCTTTTCCAAATGGAAATTCATCAATTTAGTTAAAAACTTGTCTTTTTGTTTAGAACATTACTTCCTGGTTGAAAATTCATCCTTTTTGGTTAAAAATGAAATTTCATGGTTCAAAATGAACCTGTTTTGGTTGAGGATTCAACTTTTTTGTTAATAATTGGTCTCTGTTGAATGAATTTAACTGTTTTTGATTTCAAATTAAAATCTTTTTTTTTTTTAATATTAACTATTACATGCTTCATTGAGAATTCATTTTTGGTTAAGAACATATTTTCAGTTCAGAACAAAATAAAACTTTTGGTTTAAAAATTGAGATAAATTTATCCGGAAAAGTTAAAAATGTTAGAAATTCTTTTTTTTTTAATTAAAAATGTATTCTTCCATCTGAAATTGTAGCTATTTCATTTTTGGGTGGAAATTATTTTCTATAAGTTGAAAATTCAATTCCTTGGTAAAAAATTCGTGTATTTTGCAGAAAATTCATTTACTTTTCAAGTTACTAATCAGATTGTTGAGCTAAAAATACAAAGGTTCCATTTTTAGTTAAAAATTTTCCGTTTTTAATTGGAAATTCATGTTTTCTGATTGAAACTCAACTTTCTCGTAAAAATTCTTCTTTTCCGGTTTGAGGGTCAACAGTTTTATAAAAAATTCGACCTTCCAGGTTAAAAACTCAACTTATTAGTTACAATTTCTTCTATTTGAATAGAAAAAAAATCATTTCTGACGTAAAAATCTTTGCTTGAAAATTTCATCATTTTGTTGAAAAATCATATTTTAACTGAATATTCAACTGTTCTATTCTTTGTTCAAAATTTATCTTCATTAGTTAAAAAATTAACTATTTGGTCTAGAATTCAAATATTCGGATAAAAAATTATCTACTAGGTTGAAAATTTGAATATTTGGTTGAAAATTAAATTTCTCAACTAAAAGTTGAAGAAATTCATTTTTTTCTTCAAAATTGATACTTTTTAGTTGAAAATTATATTATTTTGTTCAAAAGTTCATGCATTTTGATGAAAATTCGTCTTTTTTCGTAGAAATTTAATCTGTTTGGTTGGAAAGCATCTGTATTGGTTAAAAATTCCACTACTTGGATAAAAGATGAACTACTTTGGCGAAAATTGATTTTTTTTGGTTGAAGATTTACCGATTGTAACTGAAATTATCCCATTATTTGGCTAAAGATTTATCTCCTAGTTTGGAACTGTCAATATTTGGTTGAAAATTCATTTTTTCGGTTGAATATTAATTTTTATTAACTAATCTATTTTTGTTTAAGAATTGATATTTTTCTGTTGAAAATCATACTATTTTCTCGAAAATTATTTTCTTTCGCAGAAAATTAATCTGATTGGTTGTACATCTTCTTTTTTGTTTGACAGTTCAGCTACTTGGTTACAGTTCAACTACGTTAGCAAAAACTAATTTGTTTGGTTGAAGATTCATAATTTTAGTTTAAAATTCGACTTTTTTTGAATTAATTATTTATGTATTATACCTTTTATTATGTTTGATAAGAAAAATATTTTTTGAAGATTTATTGTTTTAGTTGAAAATTCATAATTTTAGTGGAAAATTCACCCCTTTTGTTAAAAACTCATTTTTTCTTATAAAATAATTTTTTTACTACAAATTTCATTATTTCAATTGAAAATTCATGATTTTAGTTGAGAATTCTTGTTTTTGGTTGAAAATTGGACTATTTGATTAAAAATTCCTTTTTTTGTGAAAATTAATTTTTTGTACTGAAAATGTAACTTTTCCCTTTTTGGCTGAAAATTGATCTTTTTCAGTTAAAAATTTAACTACTTGCTTGAAATTTCATGTGTATTGTTGAAAATTCTTCCTTTTTAGCAGAAAATTGATCTTCTATCTGGTTAAAAATTTTGAACTATATTTTGTTGAAAATTTTTTTTTTTTATTTTAGTTGAAATATCAACTGTTTTTGGTTACAGCTTCATCTTTTTCGCTTGAAAGTCCGACCATTTTGTTGAAAATCCAACTCAGAAGCTGAGAATTTTTTTAATTCCTTGCAAATTCAACTATTTTATGGAAACGTCATCTTCTTTGGTCGAAAATTGAACTGTGTCGTTAAAAATCCCTCCATTGATTACTCGTTGAAAGAAGAGTCGAATAACCCCTAATTAAGACATTTTTGACCTTTTGAAGAGAATATACCACGTGAGAAGTTTGAAGAAAATATTAAAGAATTTCTCAAATTTTTCGCCTCGATTTTAACGAGTAGCATGACTCAGGAAAGTAGTAGAAAAAATCTAAAATTTAGATTACACTATCTTAGAAGTCTTACTCAAATCACATCAGAAAATTCTGAAAAGTATGATATCAATTCCAACAAACGTTATACAAGAACTTCTTTCTCTCTAATCCGAGATTATTACGCGTTACCGTTTCATGAAAGTAATTCAGAGTAAAGTGTATAGTAATTTCTTGCAATTTAATCATCAAACTTAGCGCAAATGTTTAATAAATTTAGTCCATTCAATTTTAGAGAGAGGAAGTTTTACTTCATGAAAATTCTTTGAGTGAAAAGAGCAGATTTAGTATAATCATTTTCGCTGGCTGGCTGTCCTGACTTTTGGAAAGAAGAGTCACATGGGACGTCCGAAAATCCTCTGGCGGGTATAATAATTATTTCAGTTTTACCACTCTCGAGGGGAGAGTTAATGCTGCCCTAGCTGCCCGACCGTTTCGGTCTACCCTCATGGGAATCCTCTGACTCGACAGTGACGAAGACTGGGCGGTTTCACCGGTACCACAAAATCCTATTTCGCCACTGCTGTCCCGTCGAAAGCTAACATCGTTTCAGTTTCCAACTCTTACACGAGATACGCTTCCGCGGTCGGGTGACCACCAAAAAGCCAGGATGAGACCAGATGAGAGCAGCCAGGACGAGGGGATGGAATCGAGAATGACCGAAAGACCAGAGAAAGGGCAAACAATGGGGTGATGGTGATAATACTCCATGGTTTGAAATAAGCTTAACAGATAATGGAAGGTCAAATAGTTTTTGAAAATGTAACCCTTGTTGAAGGGCCTGGGTTATTTGGGTACAAAGTACCGATACATCTTTGCTAGAAGTAGAAAGATTGAAAAAGGTCGAAATTGATGGATAGGAAAAGATAGAACTGTTCTTTTTCTCTAATTGGGTTTCTTTGCATTCCTGAAACGCTAACTTTTTATACCCCAAATCTCAATGATTTTCAATCTCTTCCTGTAACTTTCATGAGCGAGGATTCTTGTATTTTTCTATCCTCAGACTATCTAGTACGAATTTCAATCTTTTTCCATCTCTTTCTCCATCTTTCGTAACCGTGGACCCTTATCTTTTTCTTTACTTCATTCTATCCCTTTGATATGTATTCGAATCTTTGTCTATCTTTTTCTATCTTTTGTAATTGAGTAGTTAGCGAATTTATTTGAAAAATTACTTTGTCGTTCACCGCGTAACAGAAAGACAACGTGACGTGTGTATAGATACATAAATGAATGAGATAGAGAAGAGAGGATTGAAAAAGATAGACGCCGATAGATGTGGGATACGATGAGATAAAGAAGAGAAGATTCGAAAAAATAGACGGGACATTAGATTAAAAGAGAGATAGAAAAAATTCACGTGGATAGATAAAGGATAGGATCAGATAGAGAAGAGGGTATTGAGAAAGATAGACTTGAATTCAGATTCACAAAGAGATAGAAAAAGATAGACGGAAATTTAGATTAACAAAGACATAGAAAAATATTGACGTGGATAGGCAGGGGATACGATGAAATATCGAAGAGGGTCTTGAATAAGGCTGACTTGAATTCAGATTGACGAGATAGAAAAAGATTGACGTGGATAGAAAAAGAATAGGATGAAATAGAGGAGAGATTATTGAAAAAGATGTACGTGAATTTAGATTGAGAAAGAGATGGGAAAAGATTGACCGGAATAAACAAAGGATAGGATGAAAAAGCGGAGAGGATTTTGAAAAAGATAAACTTGAATTCAGATTGACAAAGAGATAGAAGAAGAAAGATGTTTATGGATGTAGGATAGGACGAGATTGAGAAGAGAAGATTCAAAGCGATAGAGAGGAAATTAGAATAAAAGAGATGGGAAAATATTGATGTGGATAGGCAAAGGATAGGGTGAGATAGAGTAGAGGGAATTGAAAAATATAGACGTCAAATTAGATTGACAAAAAGGTAGAAAGATAAGTGGGAATTTGGATTAACAGAGATAGAAAAAATTGACTTAAATAGATAATGGATAGAATGATATAGAAGAAAGGGTACTGAAAACGAAAGAAGTGAATTGAGATTGTGAATATATAGAATACGATAAATGTTGGTAAATGTATGTTCCGATTAGATAAGGTATACGTGAAATTAGATTGACAAAGAGATATAAAAAGATTGACCTGGATGGACAAAGATAAGAAAAGGATTGACGTAGATATTCAAAGGATAAGAGGCAATAGCAGATAACGTATTCAAAAAGATGAAAGTGAATTAAGATTGACGAACAGATAGAAAAAAATAGACGTTGGTGGATCTAGGACGCGATGAGGTAGAAGAAAGGAGATTGAAACAGATAGAGAAAAATTTGGATTAACCAAGAGATAGAAAAATATTGATGCGGATAAATAAAGGATAGGACGAATAAGCGAAAAAGGCATTGAAAAAGATAGAGCTGGAGAAGAGGGTATTGAAAAAGATAGCGATGAATGAAGATTGAAGAATAGATAGAAAAAGATCAAAAATGATAGATGTATGATACGATGAGATAGGGGAAAGGAGATTAATAAAGAATAAAGTGAATTTAAATTGATAAAGAGATAGAAAAAGATTGGCGTTGATAGATAAAGTATAGAGTGAGATAGAAATGACGGTGTTAAAAAAAGATAGACGTGAATTTAGAGTGACAAAGAGATACAGTGGGAGAGTGGGGAGTGAGTATATTGATACATTAAACAGCAACATTATTATTATAGATTAGCAGTTCGAACTCGAAAGTTCATTGCCTCACTAACCCGAGACCGCCACACATCTCTATCCTGTGCATCCTCCATCCAGTTTAAGTAATCATGTCCTAGTTCTTTTAAATCTTCCCTTACATTTTTCTCCCAACATTATCTACAAAAAATATTTTTTAGTTGCATTTTCAAGCAACTTGTTCAATTTTCAAGCTAAAAGGGCGAATTTTTAGAAGACAGTTGAATTTTCAACCCGATAAGCTAAAATGTGGAAAAAAAATAATTTTCAAACAAAAAAATGTCAACTCGCTGCAATCAACAAAGAAATACAAATTTTTCAACAATATGTTTGAATCGTCAATCAAATAGATGAAATTCTAACAAAACAAAAAAATTGTTAACCGAGAGAAATAAATCTTCAACAAAGCTGTCCTGTTTTCAATGTAAAATGTTGACCAGTTTGAAATACAGTTGACTTTTCAACAGGAAAAAATAATTTTCCGCAGAAAAGGTAATTTCCAATTAAGAAAGACAAATTTATCACGAAGCACTTAAATTTTTAACTGAAAAAAATAATTTTCAACCAAGAAAAAGTTCGTTGAATTGTTAGTTCAACCAACTGATTTTCGGCAAACAAAGAAACCAATTATAACCAGTTGAATTCAACTGAAGAAAAAGGAATTTCTAACAAAATAGTTCAAACTTCAAAGAAACTGATGAATTCTCAAGAACGAAGTTTAATTTTCAACCCAAATAATTAAATTCTTAACAAAATACATGAATTCTCTTACAAATAGTTGAATTTTCGACTTTTAAAGCAAACATTTCGAACCAAAAATAGAAGTTTCAGATAAATAAATCAATTCTATAAAAAAAATAAAGAAAAATAGTTAAATTTTTGAAAAAAATCAGCTATTAACTAAATAGTTTCTTTTTCTACGACATCAGTGGAACCTTTAAAGAAAAATATGAATTTTCGAAAAAAAAAAATCATTTTTAACCAACTTCTTTAATTAATAGCCATATCGTTCAGTTTCGAAGCCAAAAAGACGAATTTTGTACAGAACATTTGAATTTTACACTAGAGAAATGAAATCTTATACATTAGTTCAACTTTAAAGCAAGCTCGACGAAAATATATGAATTCTGAGCCAAGCATTTGCATTTTAAACAATAAATATGAATGTTCAACGAAGAAGATTAACTTTTACCGGAAAAAATAAACTTCCAAGAAAATATATGAACTTTCAACCATGAAAAATAAATTTTCAATTTGAAACATCTATTTATAACCAACAATGGGACAGTTACGTTTTCAGTGCAGGAAATTAATTCGCATCGAAAAAAATTAGGAAAATAGTTAAATTTTGAGTCAGAGATGAACTTTGAATTAAGATCATTCCAACATGAGAGTGATTATTTTTGATGTTAAGGTTGTTGAC
>CAKNXH010000606.1:471762-505187 GCA_932178445.1 Andricus quercusramuli | reverse complement strand
ATTGATTTTAGACCAAGTAGACAAAAAAACATTAACATCATATAAAAATAAGATGATGAATCTTCAACAAAAGAGATGAATTTGAAAAAACAGATTTCAACATTGAAGCAAAAAGATGAATTTTTCACAATAAAGTTGATTCTCTAACTAAGAAGATTAACTTTTTACAAACAGAGAATGAATTCTTGACAAAATACATGAATCTTGAACCACACAATCGAATTTTTAACAAAAAAAGATAAATTTTCGATCCAAAATAGAATAGTTGAATTTTCAGTTCAAAAAATTAATTATCAAACAATAATGAAACGAATTTCCAACCAAATAGTTCAGTTCTTAACCAAAGAGATGAATCTTCAATGAAGAAATAATTTTTTTCTTTTGAAGTTCAACTTTCAAGCAAGTTTTTGGATTTTTGATGAAAAAAATGGTTAGGAAAATAGTTGCAATTTCAATACAACTGAAAATAACGTCATGTTGTCACTTATGCCCTGTTACCAAGCACGCGTAATGCAGACGCAAGGTACAATTATTGTAAATTGGTTTTAGTTTTCAGGAACAAATAAAAACCTTCGTTAAACAATAGGTGACTCCGAGAAGGGCTGATTGCCTTTATTTTTGGATTAGCCTGGAGTGTTCAGATGTTTCCTTGGTAACTATCGGAAAGAATGGAAGAAATACCGAGAATAGAACCGAGTATGAACCGAGGGGCACCTGATTACTGGACCGACCCGCTCGTAGCTCACAGGGTTTTTGGAAGTCCGTGCGACCATCCACTTCCGACCGTAACATCGGCTAGCAGTTCTTAGTCACGCCAAACCTCCAGTCCCCGTCCAGGTCTGCGATCGCCAGCACCCATTGAGCTCCCCCAGGTCCTCGTTTGTAATTGTTTTATCTTACAAGGAGGAGTTAAGACAGAAAGCAGCATTAACAGCCAACTTTCACCTTATAAAGGGAAGCCAACTGTCCACGCACGAGTTCGGGACCGCAACCCCCGATTTGGCGAATGACGGTGAAAACCTATGCTGCTCAGATAGCACAGGAACTCGAAGTTTTATTCAATTCTTCCTTATATCTATTTATACCTTTCTATATTAACTAGATTTAGGTATACGCCTATATTATTTGGGAGGACAAGGAATCAACTCAAGCGCTCGCTTCTTTCTTTTTGTTTTTTCGATTTCGTCCGGACACTACTCTGTAGGCAGGTGGTCGCGTTAACGATCTCAAAGGATACTTTTACAGTTCAAGTTCAAGTTCAAAAATCTCTTTATTTTCCATAAGTCATTATACAATCAAACGATGGTACATAAAATATTTTTAGGACTCCTATCTTATAACTGCGATATATATTCCTAATTTGTGAATAAAAATTTTATTTGTGTTTGCGTGAATGATTTTCTTCGTCTGTTTCGTAGCATAAATTATAATTTTTGAAAATAAATATCTCAGAATGGTCTTCAATGCGAAACCTGGAACAAAAGCAGGACGCTTGGTGCTACTGAGGTACTACCAGCGCGGACGCGGGAGAAGGACCGGCCGTCTGACTGTACTGCGTCGGCCTCACTGGGCGCGTGGACGCCATCAGTAGAAGCATGCAGCGCGGAGTCGGCCCACCGCTACTACTGGTGTTGGACGAATACCACCACAGAGTAGAGTCGCGAACTTTATTTATTAAGTAGCATAAATCCAAAGGTTACATTTCAAGGAAATCTAAGTATACATATTTATGGCAGCGGAATGTTTTGAAGAAAACAAAAATAATATTATTTTTCGCGGGCGACAGCCCTTCTGGAATTTCAAACGTTAGCACTTACGCTTCATTAAAGTTCCATACTACGACACTTATTTTCTGTAGGGATTCTGAGCTTTGGCATTTATACCTTCTCACAATTTCAAACTTCAGAGCGAATACCTTCTTGTAATACCATACATTGGCGCTTATGTCCTTTTGGAGTACCCTATTTCGGCACATATGGCCTTTCTGTATTTCAAACTTTGGTGCTGATGCCCTCTTGGAATTCAAAACTTGGACCCTTATGTTCTTTTAAATCATCAAATTTTGGCGTTTCTACCCTATTGGGGTTCCAAATTTTGACGTTAAGGCGCTTTTTGAAATGCTAAACATTGGAAATCACCGAAAGCCATATCAGGACACCATAGGGGCTGCCAACGTCACATAAGGCAGTGATTCGCCAGAAATTGCTGAATAAGCTGCAATGAGTGGACAGGTGCATTTTTATGGTAAAGGACCCGGTCGCCACTCTGACTGAGATGACTACATAAATCGTGTCCAAAGAAATTTGATTCAGAGCATATGAATTAGTTGCATTCTCTTTATTTGTTGGAGAACGTTTCGTTAAAAGTGGAATCTCAATGAATAGAATAAATTGATAAAGAGGATAAATTGGATGATTTCAGAAATTGGATTATACGTGGAACATGTATGAAGAAGATAGGAGCGAATTCGTTTGGCGGAAGTATTTCTTCTTTCCTTTATTGGCTTTGAGCCAAATAACTGGCTATCACCATGTGTAGACTGTAGAGGTAAATTGGATCGAACTGTAATAAATTTAGTTACTCGTGAAAGTGAGGTGAGAAAAATGGTGACAAGTGCTAAGGGTGGTCAACTATTTATACCGGTTCAATTGTCAAGAATTGTACGCCTATAAATTTCTATATTCGAAATTGCGATGGTTTGTACAATAAAATTCCATATGCATGTCTTCTAATTATTTTCTTTTATAATTTTAATTTTTTTCTTCAGAGTTCAACTTTTCAAAATGTTTCTAAATTAAATTCTTGAATTCACATGACTTAGATTTAAGACAATCTTCTTCCAGCGATCTTCCCGTTTTCGGAAGCACTCCTCAAAGGCACCTTTCAGATTAGCTAATAGCTGCTTAGTCGCATTTTGTTTTATTTCTTCTGCGTTTCGGAATCGTTTTTCTTTTAGGATTAATGAGCAGGTGTATCAGAAATTTCTGGACAAGCTGCGCGGAATGATAGGGTGCGCCAGAAATTGCTGAATAAGCTGCAATACATGAGCAGGTACGTTGTTGTGGTGAAACTTCCAGTAATATTCTTCAACCCCTGTCAACCCTCATTTACGACTTCAGCTTACGCTTTTGCTTCCCGTGCCCCTGTGAAAAATCGTAGACCTAAATTCCCTCAAAACAGATAAAATTATTTTGGAATAAAATTAATTTAAATACCATATTCAATTTATTATGAAATATGCCCTTTCAATTCCTCAGATTGCGAGTCAACATATCGGCAAAAAACATATGAGCGTATAACAAAGAAATTTTTTCCTCCAAAAGCGATGAATTTAAAAATATATATACATCTTTATATTTTTTTTACCAAACAGTTGCACCAACAACCAAATAGATGAAATTTCAAGTAAGGGAGACCAATTTTTTTGACGACAGTTGAATTTCCAACAAAAAAGTGAATTTTGAATTAAAAAAGATGAATTTTCAAGAAAAAATATGATGTCCACCATAAAAGATGAATTTTTAATCCAAGAGGATGCATTTTTGACAAGACAGTCGAACTTTTGAACAAAAAAGATGACTTCATTAACATATCTTAATTTTTCACTTACAAAAATGTATTTTCAACAAAAAACTTAATTTCGATCCAAGAAAGATGACACTCACGCCATAAGAGGAGAATTTTCTACCAAAAGACAAATTTCAAACCAGTTGCATTGAACAGAAAATAACAAATTTCTAACATAATATTTGAATCCCCAACCAAATAGTTGAATTTTAAAATTGAAATTTATAAATCCTAAAGGAAAAAGAATAATTAATAACTTACACCTTTCAAGTGAAGAGACGAAATCTCAACAAAAAAGTATAATTTAATCCCCGAAAATATGCATTTTCAACAAAACAGTTTATTTTCAATCAATTAGTTGAAATACCAACAGGACAGAATTTTCAACTCAAACACACGAGCTTCCAACAAAACAGTTTAATTTTCAACTGAGAAAGATTTTTTAGTGAAGAGAACAAATTGTTCAATTTTCAAGCCAAAAAGACAAATTTTCTACAAAATAGTTGAATTTTCGACATGAAAATATGAGTTATCTATAAAAAAAAGTCCATTATCAACCAAACCGCTGAATTATCTACCAAAAAAATAGATTTGTCAACCCACAAAGACGAATATTCAACAAAACAGTTGAATCTTCAACAATAAAATTAAGTTTTTGAACAAGTAATAAAAGCTTTAACTAAATAGACGAGTTTTTCGTAATTAATTGACATTCCATCAAAAATGAAACTACGTTATTATCCATTTAAAAACCTAATTTCTCACAAACAAGGGAAAATTTGCAACAAAATGTTCATTTTTCAACCAAAGAAAAAAATCTTCAGAAAAATGAATTTTTAACAAAGAAGTTCAACTTTCGACGAAATAGTTGAATTTTTGTGCAAAAAATATGACTTTAACGAAATGGTTGCATTTCCATACAAATAATTAAAATCTCAGCCAAACGATATCAATTTTAAACGGAAAATACAATAGCGGACTTTTCATCTAGAAATAGTTGGATTTTCTTATTGGATTCTATTAATACGTTTCAAGTTCATCATCAGAAAACGTATTTTTTTAATTTATGAAGTTACTTTTCCGACCCCCCTCCACCCCGTTTATAAGCGTAGTTTATCGATGGCCCCTTACTGCGTCACGTAATCGCTTCAGACATTTTTTCAGATATCAAAGGCAGCCAGGACAGGACAGTGTGGGGCTTCCGGAGTTGTGTAAGTTCATTTTTCACAAGAAATGGCAGAACAAGCAGCGGTAAATGAGCAATTGTGTTGAAGTGGATTACTTACTTATTGAAAATTTGCCTCTCCTTTGACAGTGTGGTAGATGCCGAATTTGTGTAAGGCCGTGCATCACCAGAAATTGCTCAATGAGCTGCTTTAAATTGGCAGGTGCATTGCCATGGTGAAGGAACCAGTCGCCACTCTGCACAATATTGCCTTAACTTTTTCAAGACAATAATTTTTGTGATACCGAGTCTTTTTTCATTTCGCTAAATGTTAAACGACAATTTGCATTATTCAATACTTGCAATCATTCCACATAGTAACGGATTCTCAATTGAAAATTAACCTTGGCTTTGCCAGTATGGTGGCTGCCGAAGTTGTATTAGTTCATGTTCCATCAGAAATTGCTGAATAAGCTGCGGTGAAAGAATTCGTGGTGAAGGACCCAGTAACCACTTCTCCACAAATCAGACCGCTTACAGAGGAGAATCTTTAATCATTTCGTCAACAAATCGTTAACCTTTCAGTATTTTTTAGAATTCGACATTCCATTGAAATATTGGATTGAGCCGAAATAAATTTACTTACTCGAGATTTTAGGCGAGAAAAATGGTGAGAAATTATAAGGGTGGTGAACTGCTTATATTGGTTCAATTGTCATGGATTATAGGTCAATAAATTTCTATATTCGAAATTGTGATAGTGCACTGATTTTGTTGCTAGCGCGACCAATACGCTGGCGTCTGCATGAACATCCCTCGTTAATCACACGACTGTTACCCGTCGATAGTAATTGCCATCCGTTAATTACTCATATCCGCGCATTCTCATTTAAAAGAATTGATGGTCGTTTTGCATTTAAATTTCCTATTATGAAATTCTAATTACATTTTTTAGTAAATATAATTCTACAGGGTGTCTACTATAAATAATGTTTTTTTTCTGATTCAAGCAATTTAATTGATATTACGAAATATTCCCAGATATATTAGCAGAATCGATTAACTAAATAATTAAATAGTACTAACAACATAATTAATTATTTCCTGAGCTTGTCTCTAAAGTCCATGAATTTGAATAGTAATAATTAATACAAATTTTCGTTTCATGGGTACTACATTGAATTCAATTAAACCGTTCGAAATTCCTAACTATTCAAATAAGAATTTGGATTTCCAAGAAGATAGATGAATATTCAACCAAATAGTTGAATTTTCAACCAAAAATATTAACTTTCAACAAAGAAGACGATTGAAGAAAAATACGTTAATTCTCAATCAAAAAGTTGCATTTTCAACTGAAAAAAGATCAATTTTCAAACATACAGCTGAATTTTTGACTGAAAAGATCATTTTTCAATGAAAAATGGAATAGTTACATTCCCAGTTAAAACAAAAAAAAATCACAAAAAAAAAGATTCAATTTAAAAAAAAAATTACTTTAACTTTCAGCCAAGTAGTTTTCTTTTCGAACAAAAAGATTAATTTTCAACCACAAAGACGATTTTTCAACGAAACACATTCATTTTTGACAAAATATTTGGATTACCAACTACAAAAAGACAAATTTCCAACAAAATAGTTAAATTTCAAACTAAAAAAGATCAAGTTTCAACCAAAAATATAATAGTTGAATTCTACACAAAAAAGATAAGTTTTCAACTGAAATGATCAATTTTTAACTGGAGTAGTTTATTTTTTGTCCATAAAGATAAACCTTTAAAAAAATATTCAATAGTTGAATTTTCAGTAAAAAATTAACGTTCAACGAGAAACAAAAAATTTCAGAAAATAGTTAACGTTGCAAATGGAATAGTTGAATTTTCAGTAAAAAGTTAATATCCAGGCAAAGAAAAAACAAATTTTCAACAGAGTAGCAAATTTTTCAAAATGATTTGAATTTTGATTAAAAAAACATGAAATTCAAGCGAAAAGAACGAACTTGCAACAAAATACACGAAGTTTTAACCAGATACTTGAGTTTTCGACTAAAACCGATACATTTTTAAATTAGAGACAAAATAATTGTATTTTCATTTTTTTTTAAATGACTTCAAAAACGCTTTTTCAACGGAATCGTTCATTACAGTGATGGAGAACTACTTTTATAAATAAAAAATCGTTTTTATTCACTTTAACATTGCAATTTAAGAAAAAATTAGGCAGGTTCTCGAAAAAATGCCCTGAATTTAAAAAAAATTCTCTGATGGTTTTTAATATTGGGGAATAATTTAATTCTTAACATTTTGCTATCGCACTATAATTCGTTAACTTTTAATTTTGTATTTTTAATTATAAGATGATACAATTATTCTCTTAATCTTACAGGGCAAATTGAAATTTATTTTAAGGAAATATTTTGAACTATTTTAAAGCATTTAGAATGATTTCCTTAAATTTTGAAAGATTTGAAAAATTGTTAAAAATGAATCTGGAAGATCTTATGCCTATTTGAGGAATATTTCGAGTCACTTCAAAAGATATTTAGTAAGTTTAGAACTTTTAAAAAAATTAAAAATACTTTATAAATTTTTCAGATACTTTTTCGAAATATTTGAAATCTAAACAAAACATTTAACAAATTTTTCGAGAAACCTAGGAAAATTATATTTATATAGCACTAAAGCATAATATACCAAGAAGCTTGAATAAAAAGTTATTTTGAATATTTATTTTGTATTGAAAATTAATTTTGCTTTTAAATTATAATTAGGCTAAAATATTTTACTTCCTTGACATAATTTTATTTTATTTGTTGAAAGTTCAACAATTTTTTTGTGAAAATTCGTCTTTCTAGTTTGAAAATTCATCTTTTTTAGTAAAAATGTCATCTTTTTCAAGTTGTATGTATGTATGTATGTATATTTGAACTCTCCCTTTTACGGGTTTGAGGGCCTCCGCTCCCTGTACATATTTTTACATTTCATCCTTAGTCTAGCTAAACCGCTACTTTATTTCTAATGCATCGCCTCATATAATAACAACAATCTTAGTACTACTCTTCTCAAACTACAGACAATGAGCGATCTTCCCCGGCTTCCGTTTTCTCTTACCATCAAGTTCATTTAGACTGATTTGAAAATTAAAAATGTTTACTCGTTAGTTTCCTTTAAACAGGATTACCCGTTTGGCTCTACCCTGATCCCTTGCTTTCTCTTATTTCTTCCAGTTTTTTCATCCACATCACTCCCTGTCCATTACCATCCAAAATCCATCTTACACATTCATCCACACTCAACTGTCCATCTTCCTCTCCCGTACACCTCTCTAACACATGTGCCCATGACTCCACTTCGTACCCACATACTCTGCACAGATTGTCCTCTTCATCCATCCAATATCTACAAGCTCTCACTCCTTCTCCCATTCTAAACCGTATCACCCTATTCCATTTGTCTTCCTTTTTCATCTTTTTCAAATATTCTGGTTCCGTCACCCCTTTGACCATTATATACCATCTATTGTACTTCGAATCCATAATCTTTCTCCATGTCTCTTCTCCTTGTCTTACTAATATCTCTAATTCAATGTTCTGCCAATCCAGAACCTCTTCCTGTATATCACAAACACTCCTCATTTTTTTCCTTTCTTCCTCCCATTTTGAATTTCCCAGATTGCCTCTCGTCTCCTTGTTCCGAACTTCGTCCAAGTATACTTGTGCTATTCTGCTCCCCTCTCCCCTTTTCAGCTTCTCTTCAAACCTCCAGGCTCTCTTAATTTGTCTAGTTAACATTTTTTCCCTTCCTAGTTCTTCCCTTATCATGTATCCTGGACAACTCCAACTAACCCCCATTACCCATCTCAGAAATCTCTCATGTATGCTTTCCACTTTCCTATGTTCCTTCCATCCCCAAACCTCCACTCCATAACACAACACCGCCCAAACCAACGCATCAAACAACCAAACCCTCATTCTCCAATCGTCCTTGAACCTTCTCTTTCCTATACCCCATACATGGCCCATTACTTTACTCGCACTTTCGATTCTTTTCCTCACCTGCAAATCGGTTTCCCCTCCTGACTCAAACTAAAAACCTAGGTAACAGAACTCCTCCACAATTTCCACTGTTTGTCCGTTCATCTTCCAAACGTAACCTATTTTGGTCTTTTTATTTCTGAAGCACATCACCTTGGTCTTCCCTACGTTCACCGTCAGTTCTTTTCTTCCCACGTACTCTTCAAAAATTCTTATCAGTAGGTTCATCCCCTTCTCATCGCCTGCTATTAGAACTACGTCGTCCGCGTATGCAGGGAGTATAGTTTGCTATTACCCAGGATCGTCCCCCCTTTCCCTTTCTCCTTTAGCTTCTCCTCTAGGTCTGCCAGCAGCAAATTAAAAAGTAGTGTACTCAACGGGCAACCTTGCCTTAGACCTCTTCCTGTCCAGAAAACCTCCCCTCTTTCCCCGCGTATCTTCACCCTAATCCTGGTTTCAGTAAAAATTTCTTTTATCCTCTCCACCAGCCCTTCTTCTATTCCCCTCTCTTTCATTGCCTGCCATAGCACTTTTCTATTCACTGAGTCAAAAGCTGCTTTGAAATCTGCAAACAAAGCGACTAATTTCCCTCTTTTTCTCCCTAAGTTTCTGTTAACCAAGTAGTTGAGTTCGTAAATGTTGTCTATTGTCCCCATCCCTTTTCTAAATCCTGTCTGGTTGTGTGGGATACTTTGCTTCTCTTCTATCTGGTTCTCTAACCTTTTTCTTAGAATTTCTGTGTATATTTTATAGCCCCCTTGCATGACAGTGATCCCTCTGTACTCTTCTACCTTGTTACCCTCCCCTTTCTTAACAAGCGGTACTACCAGCCCTGTCATCCACTCCTCCGGCCACCCTTCTCCTTTCCAGACCTTGTTGCATATCCTCCACATCACTTCCCTAATCCCTTCTCCTCCATACTTTATTGCTTCGTTCTCCACACCATCCTCTCCTGTGGCCTTGTTTCTTTTCAGTCTATCTATCGCCTCATTCACTTCTTCTCTTGTTATTTCGTTCGCTTCCTCCGTTTCTCCCTGGACTGTCTTTCTATTTTCCCCTTTGATCCTATTTTGTTCTCCCCCTAACAGACCCTTAAAATAATCCGTCCATTCATCCATTTCTATTTCTTCATTCACGCCCTTCCTTCCTCCTCTTTCCCTGTTTATCACATCCCAGAACCTACCTTTTTTTATTGCTTTTTCTACTTCTTCCTTGTATTTCTCCGTTCCCCTTTGCTTTTTCCCTTCCAGCATCTTCTCATGTTCTCCTTTTCTCCTGTTGTACTCCGCATTCTCTATTTCTCCCTTCCTCCATTTTCTTACAGACTCTGTCATTCTCTCCTTACTCTCCCTGCATTCCTCGTCCCACCATCCTCTCTTTCCCTCTTTTGTACCTATCTCATCCTTCACCTTCTCAATCGACCCTTTCAACCTTTTAATTAACGCGTCTACTCCCTCCTCCTTTTCATATCTAACATTCTCCTCTTCCATCTTCTGTTCAAACACTTTTAATTTATCTACCCCCCAGACTCCCATTTTCGTGTTCCTTTCCCCTCCTCTTTCCTTTCTCCCTCTGCCACGCTTATGGACGCCACCTTTCAGTGTAGCTATTACTGGGAAGTGTTCTGACCCTATCTCATTTCCTACCTTCATACTGCATATCATTTTACTCATTCTTTCTTCCGCCAGGATGTAATCTATGACTGTTTCTCCCTTACCTATAAATGTAATGTCTTCTTCCTCATCTCCTTTCATGTTCCCATTACATATAAACCATCCGGTTTCTCCTATTATGTCTAGTAGCCTCCTCCCCTCCCGGTCTATCTCCCTATGTTTGGAGCTCCTTATATATGCCTCCTTTTCTTCATCCCAAGTCCCTCCCCCTTGCTCGCCAGTCCAGGCATTTAAGTCACCTCCTATCAAAACCAATTCTTCTTCTTTTCCTCCATCCACCTCCTTCTTACTCTCCAACCTTCCTCTTCCCCTCTTCTTCTATATACACAAACCACCGCTATTTTGACTTTCCCTATTATAATCCTTCTTACCATTGTTCCCTCCTTTTCTTCCCTGTCCTGCTCTGTTTTACCTTTTTCTGCCAATTCTTTTTCCCACCCCTGATACCATGCCGCCCATTCCTCTACCTTTGACGTGTTCCTTTCTTGCTTCTTGCATTGTCCACACATACCCTTTAGGTAAGGTTTCACTTATCATAATCACGTCCCACTTTTCTAACTCCCGCCAGAAACCTTCATTCTTGTTCCTCAGGCCTGACACATTCCAGAAAATTTTTTCTCCTCCCTTCCCTCCCCTATCCTCCTTACTTTTCTTCCGCCTTGCTTTTTGGAAACCCCTCTGTTTGTTCTCTAATATCTCTCAGCAGATTTTTGATTTCAATTTCCCCTGTTTCACTCTCTATTTTCAATCCCTTGACTACTATGTTATTTTTTCTCTTCGCCCTTTCTTCCCCTTCCAACCTTCTTTCAATCTCACTTCAAAAGATATTTAGTAATTTTAGAACTTTTAAAAAAATTAAAAATACTTTATAAATTTTTCAGATACTTTTTCGAAATATTTGAAATCTAAACAAAACATTTAACAAATTTTTCGAGAAACCTAGGAAAATTATATTTATATAGCACTAAAGCATAATATACCAAGAAGCTTGAATAAAAAGTTATTTTGAATTTTTATTTTGTATTGAAAATTAATTTTGCTTTCAAATTATAATTAGGCTAAAATGTTTTACCTCCTTGACATGATTTTATTTTATTTGTTGAAAGTTCAACAATTTTTTTGTGAAAATTCGTCTTTCTAGTTTGAAAATTCATCTTTTTTGGTAAAAATGTCATCTTTTTCAAGTTAAAATTGCAACTGTTTCTTTTAAATTAAAATATTTTTTTTGTTGAGGATTCAAGTATTTTGTTAAAAATGTATCTATTTATGAAATCAACTCTTTTTTTATTAAAGATTAAAATTTTCTTAGATTGAAATATCAAATTGCAAATTCGTCTTTCTTGTTATAAAATTAATCTTTATGGTAGAAAATTAAACTGTTAGGTTGAAAATTACCTTTTTCGTTTAAAATACATATTTTTCGGTTAAAAGGTTTAACCCGTTTCTAAAAAATTCGTCCCTTTTGGAAAATATTCAATCCTTTTTGGTTCAAAGTACAAGTAGTCGAAAATTATTCTCTTCTTGTTAATGATTCAACTGATTTGTTAAAATTTTGCATTTTGAGAATGAATTCAGCGGTTTTTTATTCAAGATAAAAATCCTTTTGTATCTGACTATGAAACAGGGACGGACTGGGACATCAATGCGGCCCTGGCATTTTGAACCTAAGCGGCCCTTTTCGGGCGTGGCTTCTAAAAAAAAAAGGTCATCGAGGTAGGAGCCGATAGACGAGCGTGGGCATGGTCATGGTCCTGGTGGCCCCTGTACTAAATGCGGCCCTGGGTATGCCCTCGGCGGCCCTCCAGGCTCGCGGCCCACCGGGAAATCTCCCAAATTCCAGATGGCCAGTCCGTGCCTGCTATGAAATATTACAATTTTTGTTGAGAATTCACCTTTTTTGTTTGAAAATTCAACTATTTTGTTACAGATTAACTTTTTTGTTGAATTTTTAATGTGGTATATCTGAAATTTTCAAAAATCTTTTTCAAATTTCAAAAATCTTTTTTAATTCACAATAATCTTAAGAATTTTTTTTTCAATCATGTAGCTGAACAGCTGATAACGGCTAATGAATTCATAAGGGAAAGTGAATTGTCACTTTTTTAAATTTGAAAATTAGATTTTTTATCACCGTCTGAAGTTCAAATAGCACGCCGCTTCTGCGGAAAACCCCCCTTCCCCACTCCCTTCAACCCCAATAAAATTCTTTAATCAAACTTTTTTTCTTATCAAGTCAGTAACTCAGAAGCTATAATAAGAATTTTCACTTCTTTCAGATTGAAAATGGAATTTTATATCACCGTCCAAAGTTAAGGAAACGTGCATCATGGGAGAAAAAAACTTCCTCCTCCAGTTTCTAAAAACTTATAATATTTTCCAATCAATCGCGAAAATTTAGGTTGGGCCCAATGTTGGATGCTGCCCTTCAGTACAAAAATATTGTATATTGATTCTGATGTTAAGATGTCAAGTTTGATCCATTATCCAAAATATGTGTCTGCTTTCGTTTGATGTTATTTTAGATAATAGATGAAATGAAGTACAATAAATTTGTATTTATGTTGATTTCATATTTTATTTTAAAGACTGTGCGAAAAAAAAATCGCGCGAGTGTTTGTTTTCTAGTTATGTAATATAGAGAAGGGTGTTCGTATTGTATAACAGTACATTATACTGGATAGTACGCATTTTCCACAGCAGAACGAAGATTAATGAACTTTGACATTTTATCTGACAAGTAAAATTTCAACTTCTTGTAAAAAATTATTCGAGTCCATAAATGTCCTTCCTATTATGAGATAATTTGTATCATCCAGTAAGATCTGGTATCCAGCGTGTACTAGTACCTCAATCTATAATTTTGGTCCTGTCGATTTTAATTCCTTTTAGTTTATTATATTTTGCCAGAAGAAATTCCTCAGCAATAAACTGACACTATTATTGCCTCTTTAAAATTGTTCCTTGGAGAGCTAATTAGCCTCCGGAACTTTTTCAAATAAATAACAAATTACACTTCAAAATTCAAATCAGTTATTGTATTTTTTGCTCCACTTTCCATTCAAGATCAAAGCACTCTCTTAATTTTAGACGTCACAGGAAACTTATTGGCTATTTTTTCCACTTCTAGAGGGTGATGAGGACAAAGCCAGAGGAAGAAAAAAAAATAGCGAACAAAAAATTAAAGCAGAAAGAACGAAGTCGAGGCAGAGGCATTAATTCTTCTACTAGTGAATGTCTTTTCCTTCTGGCTATCGACGACCTTCTCTTTACTCGAGGATTTCGGACTTGACAGTGAGAATCGATTTTCGATTCTTCGATTCCAAAGAGTATCTCGATTCGGTAGAATTGAAGAATCGAAGATAAGAAACTTATCGCCGATTTCGATTCCAGCGATTATCCTTAGCCTCTGATCCCTTATGGAAGCAAGCGATGATTTGAAATTGGATTTCAATTATTGGAAATTAATGCATATTAATTAAAATTATTGAAATAAAATAGAATTGATGAAGAGACAATCGGTTCTCGAGAGAATCAGTTCTCGAGCATGACGAATCGATTTCTCTTCAAAATCGAAACCCATTCCAGTATCTCTACCTATAGAAAACTAATCAAATGAAATAAAATTATTAAGGAGAGAATTGACGTCGACTTCAACGATAACAGTCGATCTTGAGCATAATAAATAAACTTCTCTACAAAGTCGAAATCGATTCCGGGATCTCTAATAGAGAAATGACATTCTACGTCAACGATGGTCCAAATTAATTTTGCTACCGATTCCGGTAAGTGGAATGAATATTAATTAATCGGTGCACGAGTATGACAAATCAATTCCTCCACAAAATCGAAACCGATTCTGGGATGCCTACTCAATGAAAATTAGTGAAATGGAATAAAATTAATGGAAAGAGAATCGCCGTCGACTCTAATGGAGGCGCATGCATATACCCCAAACTCCATATTACCTAAGTTTCATTTGACCGAAACACAGGTTGCCGAACAATCATTTATTATAATTTTTATTTCGTCGAATTGTCAACTCACATAACCTCTATTTGTCCTAACTACCAATCATCATAATTTCTATTATACCGAATTCTCATATGGCATAATTTTCGTTGTTTCGAATTTTTATTCATCATAATATTTATTTATCCTAATTTTAATTTAATCTAATTTTTGTTCTTCCGAATTTGTATTCGACATAAATCTCATTTTCCCGAATTTCCACATAACCTAATATTCATTTGGACGAATTTCTATCTGCCATATTTTACATTTATCCGAATTATCATTTGTCATAAATTTCATTTTCCCGAATTTTCATGTATCGTAATGTCTAGGTATCTGAACTGGCATGCGCCATAATTTCCATGTCACAGCAATTTCATTTGTCCTACCAGACTTCCGTTCAGTTTCGAAGTAGTTGTTTTCCATCTCGATGTATTTAGTCTGGCCGGTAAGTTAGGTGAAGATGGCGCTATGAAACACTTCCTACGATACCAAATACATCAGGCGCGAAATTCAAACGAGGTCTCTGTTTAGAAGTGCATGATCAAAATGCAGCTAATGTGTTCTGCATCAATTTTTCGCGAATGTTTGCGGATTAGTATTTAGGGACAAGTTACAGACCGAACACATTAGCTGCATTTTGATTATGCATTTCTAAACAAAGCCCTCATTTGAATTTCGTGCCTAATATATTTGGTATCGTAGAAAGTGTTCCACAGCGCCATCTTCACCTGACTTACCAGCCAGACTGAATACATCTCGATGGGAAACAACTACTTCGAAACTGAAGGGAAGTCTGGTAGGACAAATGAAATTTCTGTGACATGGAAATTATGGTGCATGCCAGTTCGGATACCTAGAGATTAGGATAAATGAAAATTAGAGAAAATCAAATTTATGACAAATGATAATTCGGATAAATGTAAAATGTGACAAGTAGAAATTCGCCCAAATGAATATTAGGTTATGTGAAAATTCGGAAAAATGACATTTAAATTAGGATGAATAAATATTATGGCGAATAAAAATTCGAAAATACGGAAATTATGCCTTATGAGAATTCGGTATAATAGAAATTATGATAATTGGTAGTTAGAACAAGTAGAGGTTATGTGAGTTGACAATTCGACAAAATAAAAATTATAATAAACGATTGTTCGGCAACTTCATTTTCGGTCAAATGAAACTCAGGTGATATGGAATTTCGGGTATATTCATGCGCCTCCTCTAATGGCGACAGTCAATTCTTGAGCATGAAGAATCAATTCCTCTACAAAATTAAAGCCGATTCCAAGACCCCTGCCAGGGTTTCCTTTCGTCGCCTACCATTATTTGAGATTCAATTGTAATCACTTAAAATTAATGAAAATAATTGAAACAAAATAGAATTATTGACAAGAGAATCGATTCTCGAGAGAATCAGTTCTCGAGCATGACTAATCGATTTTTCCACCAAATCAAAACAGAATCCGGGATCTCTACTTCACGAAAATTGATAAAATGAAATGAAATTAATAAAAAGAGAATCGACTTTAGCTACAACAGCAGCAGTCGATTCGCGAGCATGGCAAATCAATTTCTCTACAAAATTGAAATCGATTCTGGGATCCCTCATAGGAAAATCAGATTCCACCTGGACTTCGGTGGCCAGAACTGATTTGGTTACCGATTCCGTTAAGTGGAATCAATTCCAATTCATTGGTCTACGAGCATAATGAGTCAATTCCTCCACAAAATCAAAATCGATTCCGGGATCTCGGCTCGATGAAAATTGGTGAAATGAAATGAAATTTATGGAGAGAGAATCGTCGTCTAGTGTAACGGCAACAGTCGATTCTCGAGCATGACGAATCAATTCCTCTACAAAATCAAAACCGATCACGGCGTTTCCAAATCAACGGTAAGAAGAAATTTTCGATTCTTGGATTCCAAAAGAGAATGCCGATTCCGATTTCAAAGGTTCCTTAAGTCGCCCACCATTATTCAGAATTTAATTTGAATGATGTGTATTGATTCCAATTGATGAAATTATATTCACGAAAAGAGAATTGACGTTAGCTCCGACGGAAAGGATCGATTCTGCAATTAATTATGTCAACTGGAATGGATTATAAGCCCTAGATGTAATCGGTCCCCGAGCATGACGAACCGATTCCTCTATAAAGTAGAAATCGGTTCCGGGATCCCTACTTAATTAAAATTAAGGAAATAAAATAAAATTAGTGAAAACAGAATCGACGTCCACGCCAATGAATTCCAACGAGTCCTTCACCCCATGGCTCTTCCAAAAAGACTGCGAATAGTTGACATTTCATTTCCAACATTTAAAATTAATGAATATAAATGCGTATTGATCCCAATTAATAAAATTAAATTCACGAAAAGATAATCGACGTTGGCTTCGAAGGCAAGAATCGATTCCGCAACTGATTTCGTCACATGGAATGGATTCTAAGTACCTCGAGCATGATAAATCGATTCCTCCACAAAGTCAAAAACCGATTCTGGGATCCCTACTTCATGACAATTGAAGAAATAAAATAAAATTAGCCAAAAGAGAATTGTCAAAGACGCCGATGGACAAAATTCGATTCACGAGCATGACGAATAGAATCACGATCCCGATTCCAACGTTTCCTTCACGCCCTAGATGTAATCGGTCCCCGAGCATGACGAATCGATTCCTTCACAAAGTCGAAATTGATTCCGGGATCCCTACCTTACTTCCTCGTTTCTTCACCAAGCGGAGCATTAACAGCTCTCGGTAATCTTTTGGAGCAGTAACTTCGCTTGGGTTCGCGAGTTTTCGCATACAAAGAAAATCCTGCGCATCTTTCCAGGGAAATAGTGGAAGCGTAAAAAAAGGGAGCCAAGCCGTAGAACTCGTGGAACGCTAACCCAAAGAGAATTACGGAGATTATCTTTCCACCATTAATATCCGCAATTATGCCAGTCTCACCGTCTCGGGGCTTCGTCCGCATAACGCTAATGCAATTACGGGGCTAGAAATGTATTTCTTTCGCTCGCTGGGGTTAAACTTTGATTACGTGTCTCTGCTAAGTCAGCGGATCAGTTTCATAGTCATCAGTTTCATCAGTTCCATATCCTGGAGGCTTATGCTGCACTGGTGAAATATTTATTTTTATCTGCAAAAGAGCGTCTGCGTCCTGTTTATTCAACTTGAAATGCGCTATTTAAATCTACTTATGCCAAATCATTTTTTTATCAACTAGAACAAAAATTATATTATTTAATCGAGTTTTCTCGAAAAAATACTAGTTTTATAATAGAATATGAACTAAAGAGGCTAATTAGAATTCAGAAGGTTGTGCTTTTACTTACAGGAAATATATATTTTCTGGAATTTACACCTAGCGATAATTTTTGTTTCATGTATAGAAAGGTAGATTTTCATTAATTCATTATTATTTATTCATTCACCTGGTTCAGGAAGGAAACATCAATATACATTTTCCGGTTTGCGAGTCATGATTTGCTCCAATTTTCATTTGTTATAAGGTTCTTACCACCTAATTTCCATTTTTTCGAATTACCATTTGCCCTAATTTTTATTTATTTTTCTGAATTACCATTAGTTCCAATTTATATTGTTCCGATTTGCCATTTGCCATCATTTTTGTTCGTCCTGAAGTGGATTCGTCGTCGTAGACATTTATACCAATGGCCATTCGAGATAATTTCCAATCTTTCAAAAAGCAACATAATCAGAGTTTCTACTGGTTTAATCACGAGACGAAGAATTAAAAGGACCTTGCGGTCCATGATGCAGATAATACAAGTGATGCTTGCAATTTTCGTTTATCTTTAAAAATATTTCAAGTCGTTGAAATTTCGAAATCCGGTGTATACTCAAACTCGTGAATCAGTATTTATTTAAAATTAAGAATATATATTTTTTAAAAGAATTATAATTCTTAGTTGGTTCAGGCATTGCCCTAAAGAATTGTAATTCTGACTTGGAACAGTGAAGTTGAAAGAGGAATTTTTTTTTGTCTTATAAGTGTGGGAATTTTCAAAATGAATTGTGATTGAGATTTGAAAAGAGGAATTCTACAACACAATCTTCGATTCCGAAACGGAAGAAGAGATTTTCAAGAAGAATTAAAATTCTTACTTGTAACAGGAGAATTTCGAAAATAATTATGATTATGATTTGGGATAAGGAATTTGTTTAAATCATTATTTTGACATTGAGCAGGAGAATTTTTAATCTGATTTAGAAGAGTGAATTTTCGGGAAGAATGATAATTTCGACTTTGAATTGTGTGTTTCTCGAAAAATTTCAATTTTTACTTAATATGGAAAATTTTCGAAAATAATTACAATTCATCTTTTAAATAGGGATTTTGGAAAATAATTTCAATTCCGAAATGGAAGAGGAAATTTTCAAGAAGAATCACAATTCTGACTTGGAATTGAAGAATTTTGTAAAAAATTATAATTCTGATTTGAAACTGGGAATTTTTGTTAAGAATGATAATTTTCAGTTGATATGAGGAATTTTCGAGAAGAATCATAATTGTGAGTTATAACTAGATTTGAAAAAGGAGTTTAGTGAAGTATTATTCTGATATGAAACAGTGTATTTTCAAGAAGAATGACAATTTTCGAAAAAAATTACACTTCAGATCTAAAACAAGAAATTTTCTAAAATAATTAATTAAACTTATTTGAAACATCGTGATTTGAAAAGAACACACGTTTGACTTGAAACAGGGAATTTTCCTGAAGAATTACAATTTTGACTTGGCACGACGTATTTTGAAAAAAAATTTATGATTCCGATTTGGAAAGATCAACTTCGAGGATATTTTCAAAAACAAAGCACAATTTCGCCATGGAAAGGAGCAATTTTGACAAGAATTATGATACTGGTTCGGAACAGGGAATTTTTGAAAAAATGACAGTTTTGAGTTGGATTTGAAATAGCGAATTGCGGAAAAGAAGTATAATCATAATTGTGATTTTGAAGAGAAGATTTTCAGGAGAATTATAATTCTGACTTGGAACAGTAACTTTTCCAGAAGAATGATAGATTTGACTTGTAACAGGGATTTTTTTAATAGAATTGTGATTCGGATTCGAAAAGACCTGTTTCACAGAAGGCTTTTAATTCCGGCTTGGGAGAGGCAGTTTTCAAAAAGAATTATAATTTCGCTTTTTCCTAGTTTGTGCCGTTTGTCCAAAAGTTGATTTTTTGCATTTTTAATGTTGTTTTTTACGAAAAAGAACAATTTATCTTATCAAAAAACAATTCGGAAAAATGGGTAGCTCTTTTTTTGGGCGAACAACATTGGTCTTATAATCTTCTCTCGTAGCTCGTATCGTTTGTCCAAAAATTTAACTTTTTCAATTTTCAATGCTGTTATTTACGAATTTAAACAAAACCTACGCGTTCTATCAAAATGTGGTCATCGATAGATTTGTAGATCTTTTTTGAATGCAAAATTTTTGTTGATTCATCTTTTTTCTTATCTGGTATACTTATACTGCAAAATTAAAATTCTCATTTTTCATTACTTTTTTGTGCGATAAAAATTGAAATTTTCGATTTTTAATGAAAATTCAAAAAAGTTTTTATGAGAACTTATGAAGTGTTCAAAAAGCAATGTTTTTTCCTTAATTTTTTCATATCGTGCGTTTTATGGCTTAAAATTTTCATTTTCGTTTTTTTTTTCTTCAAATTTTGTAAATGCTATAAGGTAAATGTCTCAGTAATCGTAACGGTCCCAGTAATCGTTAAACTTGGTTATGGTTTGAATATATTGTTACAAAAAGGTGTTAAAAGTAACATTTAATGATAAAACTCATATATTTTTCGCATTTTATAATAGCAAATAGAAATTACATTCATTCAAATAAAATAAATAGCAAGAAAATTGGCATCACGATTACTGGGACTAAGGTCACGATTACTGGTACGTTTACCTTAACTCTGGTATTTTGTTTTTTATCGAAAAAATTAATTGTGATAAATTGCTCGTCTTTTTGAATTCTAGGAACAGCCGCGAATAGAATTTTTGAATTCTGAACAAAAGTGGTCTCAAAAATTTTGAAAATGCTTGAACTTTTTGAATTTTCTTCCGAAATGGCTGGCTAACGAACTTGAATTCTAGGAAAATGATAATTTTGAGAGTTAGAACAGGAAGTTTTTCGTAGAAAAGACATGTAATTCTGAAACGGATAAGAGAATTTTCAAAAAAAAAACAAGAATGGAACAAGAAATTTTCCAAAGTAATTTTAATTCTCGCTTGAAAAAGTCAATTTTTCAAATGAATTACAATTCCATGTTGAAACGGGGAAATTTTGGAATGCAATCATCATTTTGATTGGGAACAGGGAATTTTTAAAGAAAATGATAATTTCGGGTTTGTTCAGTAAATTTTGGGAAAGATTTGTTATTCCGAGTCACACCTGGATTAAAAAATAAAGTATTATGAAGTATAATTCTTGACTGGAACAGTGAATTCTCATAAATATGATAATTTGAGTTTAGATGGGAGATTTACCGAAGCAGTTACATATAATTCTGAAATTGAGCAGAGAATTTTCAAAGAAAAGTATAATTCAGATCTGCAACAAGGAATTCATAAGAGTAATTCCAATTCTGACTTGAAACAGGGCATTTTCTAGAAAAACTACAATTTTTATTTCGAAAGGGGAAATTTTGGAATAGAATCATGATTTTGATTTGAAATAGGGAATTTTTAGAGAGAATGATAGTTTTAATTCAGTTCGGTAAATTTTCGAGAAGAATTATAATTATGAGTTGAACCTGGATTAAAAAAACGAGTATTATTATTAAGGAATTCTGAAATGGATCAGCGAATTGAGAAAAAAAATTATAATTCAGATCTGGAACAAGGAAGGTTTCAGAATAATTTTGATACTAACTTGTAACACTCAATTTTCGATAACTATTACAATTCCACCTTCAAAAGGGGAAATTCTGGAAAAGAATCGTTTTTTTTATTTGAAACAGGAAATTTTCAAACAGAATGATAATTTTGAGTTAAACCTGGATTTAAAAAAACAGGTATTATTAATAAGTTATTCGGAAATGTATCAGAGAATTCCCAACCAAAATTATGATTCATACCTGGAACAAGAAATTGGATCAGAGGATTATGGAAAAAATTATAATTCAGATTTGGCACAACAATTTTCTTCGAGAATTATAATTCCGATATGAAATAGTGTATTTCCTGATTGGAAAGTCCTACGTCAGATCAAGGAATTTCGAAAAGAAGTATAATTTCCAGAACGTAAAAATGGAAAATGAAACGAAAAAGAAAAACGAAGTAACCGGAAAGTCAACATCGTTTGCCGGGTAGACACTCTCATCACCGAAAATTAAATTATAAGAATCGTTGTTTGTCAGGTGAAAACTTCATATTCAAAATTCTATGATTTTTCCTCGAATAATTCTTCTTTTTTTGAACATCAAAATTCAAATACCATTAATATTCATATAAAAATTGAAAATGTTTGAATTTATTTATTTTAGGCAAAACAAGTGACTTTTCTACGATAAAAGGTGACTTCTTAAGAAAATACTTACATTTTCTACAAAATAATAAAATTCTCTACAAAACAGTCACATTTTCAACGATATAGTTGAATTTTCAACCTCAAAAGATGAATTTGAAACAAAATGTGTAATGGTTGATATTTTAAACATGCGAGAAGGATAAATTTCACTGTGAACAAATTAATTTTGAAATCAAAAAGACTAATTATAAAAAAATAAAGATTTCTCAGTAATGAAAGGGAAAACATTTACCTAAATTGTTGAACCCTAAAGCCAAAAGACGAATTTCCTGTATAAAAATTGAATTTTCAACAAGGAAAAATAGGAATTTTCAGCAAAAAAATCACATTTCAACAAAATAGTTAAATTTGCAACCAAAGAGATAAAGCTTCATTAAAAAAAATTAAACACAATAGTTTAACTTTTACCCGCGAATTTTAACAATAATGGTTGAATTTTCATACAAACAGTATGACTTTCCAAAAAACTATTTAATTTTTAATCAAACAATCGCATTTTCATCCAAGAAAGATTAATTTTCTACTGAAACAGATGATTTTTAAATCAAAAATACAAATATTGAAACATATAGTTGAATTTTCATCCAAAAAATATTCAAATTGATTTTTCAACACAAAATGGTAATTTTTCTAAAAAGGTAAATTTATTATGAAATAGTTGCATTTTCGACAAAAAGGTAGATTTTTGGACCAAAAAGGATGACTTTCCAAAAAAATTATTGAATTTTCAATCAAACAGTTGCATTCTTATTAATGTAAGATAAACTTTCTACTGAGACAGTTGAATTTTCCAATAAAAAAGATGAATTTTCAAGCAAAAAAAGAATCGAATTTTCATACAAAAAATATTTCAGTTGATTTTTCAACAAAAAATGTAAATTTTTCTCACAAGGTAAATTTTCTACGGAATAGTGGAATTTTCAATAAAACCGTTGATTTTTGGACCAGAAAGTATGACTTTTCAACAAATGTATTGCATTTTCAAAGAAGCAGTTACATTCTTATACAAGAAATATTAATGTTCTACTCAGACAAGTGCATTTTTAGATGAAAAAGATAAATCTTGAGAAAAAAAGATTCCAATTTACATTCAAAAAATATTTCAGGTTAATTTTAAACGAAACAGTTATAATTTCAACCAAAAAGGTTGACTTGTGAACGAAATTATTGAATTTTCAATCAAACGGTTGCATTCTTATCTATGAAAGATGGAATTTCTACTAGAGCAGATGATTTTTTTAAGCAAAAAGAACAAAATTTCAAAAAAATAGTTGGATTTTTATTCAAAAAAACGTTCCAGTTGACTTTTCAATACCAAAATATGAATTTTTCACAGGAGTTAAATTTTCTACGAAATAGTGGAATTTTCAATAAATAATAGATGAACAGTAGATAAACAGTAGCAGAACAGCAAATGGATTTCTAGAGCAAGAAGACAAATTTTCAACAACAAAAATTGTTTTTTTAATCAAAAAACATTTCAATTGATTCTTCAACACAAAAATATGAATCTTCCTCAAAAGTTAAATTTTCTACGGAATAGTGGAATTTCCAAGCAAAATGAGTGACTCTTTAACAAAACTGTAGAATTTTTGAACAAATAATCAAATTTGCAACTAAAAAGATACTTTTCAGAAGGAGTCAACTACAAAAAAGGAGATATAAATACAAAGCAAATTAATTACTAACAAGAATGTTATATTAGGGTTAACGCAAAACTTAATTTTAAAAATTCTCTAATTTTCCATGACCAATTTTTCCTTCTCTCTAAACATTAATATTCAAACACCAAAATACTACATTTGTAACACTTTGAACCTAGAATCTTTTATAAGCGGAATAAAACAATTTCAAATAAAAATGGGAAATTTTCAAATTTATTCTGCTTGCCAGTTATTTAAAGTTATATGAATTTCCTGAATTTTCCAAGATTTTTTTCTGAATCCCTGACTTTGGCTAGGTTCGTTTTTTCACTCGCCAGTTTTCTTGGTGCCTAAAGTTAAATTCATATTAAATTTCTGTACAATTTCTGCGAGCTACTTGCTTCCTTTGTGAATTTCCGAAAATTACGCACATGAATAAAGTAACCCCCCCCCTCCCGCGTACCGAATCGTAATAAAATATCTCGACCTTTTCATCCCACTTGATCTGTTACGTAATTTAGTACTGTCCCTCAATATTAATATAAGGAACCTTTCACCCTAAATCACTCCGATTAAGAAGAAAAAAAGTAACTATTCTTTTTCCTCGAACTTTTTTCTCACGTGATCTCCAAGTTAATCCCCACCGCAAAACTCTCCTAATCCTACCTTCTTCTGACCATTCCCTAAATTACGAATTTGATTTCTCAGATATTTAGGGAACCTCAACTAATGTAACTGAGCAACCTGATTAGTCACGTTCGATTCCAAAGTGTATCTTAAAGCTCTAAGCGAATCATCCACTATAAAACGAACGTAAATTCTGGGGACATTTGGAGGAATCAAAATCCCTGCTAAGTCGTGTAATATCAGACGGAAAATCTATCGACGTTTTTGATGTCTCCCAACCTTTTCTGCAAGTATCACGCGGGTGTTCCTTCTTTTTTCCTTAACCTCGCAAAAATGAAACGATGGCGGTTAGATATTATCTCGGAGACTTTCTTCCACTAGGACGTTCAATAACTCCCCTAAGAATTCAGTACAAGTCGAGGCTTTTCAAAAGAGCAGAGTCCAAGAGAAGAATATCAAAAAGATGGAAGGGTGATTGCTGAAAGAAATGAATTTCTCACACCTACTTTCTCACATATCCTTTAATTCAGAAATCCAATTTTTTTCTTCCCCTTTTCATCCCATTAGATCCGGTTTGTCCCCTCCATATGCTTGATATACATTGGTCAATAAAATGTCAGGAATAGGATCTATTTTTTAAGCAGTAGTTTTCTGTCTTCAATTAAAAATAGGAATCCGATTTTTTCCTACAGGTTCGATTTTTAAGATTTCTTAAGTAAAATTTTGTTTCATAAGTTAAATATGATATGAGTGGATGTAGACATTTTCTTAACAAAAAGCGATACATGTCTCAACACCTTGAAGTTTAACCAAATAGTTAAATTTTCGAGAAAGAGAGATGAATTTTTAACCAAATTTTTGAATTTCCCAACAAAAAATAATGAAATTCAACCACACAGAGTTGAATTTTCAAACAAACAGTCGAGTCTTGAAGCCAAAAAGAAGAATTTTTTAGAACATTGCTGCAGTTTCAACTAGGAACTCTTCTACCAAAAGAGGATGAGATTCAATTTAGAACTAGCTGTGAATTCGATCTCGAATGTTTCCTCTTTGTTTGAATTTTTATGGTGCTCATTTCACGAACACTTTGCTTCCTATTAGCAAATGTACTTGCTTCCTCATAGAGGAAGCACTAGTGATTATTAAATAATAGACACACTGAAGTTTTCATTTTGATCACATTAAAAATAGAAATTTACAAAAAATACAAAATGACAAATGACACAAACAATTTTTAATACATAACTACAAATCAGACAAATCAAATTTGTATTCGAAATGGTTATTTATCGCGCTGGAAAAGGGAAGAGAAAACTTCTGTAACATCCTATTCCTTTCCCAGCTTTATGCCTTTTTTACAAAAATTGTCAGAATTGTTTTATTTGATTTATCTTCAAAAAGTCTTTTTTATGCATGCATCAGCTTTGAATTATCTCGATGAGAAAAGTTTTTCTGTTAGAAACAGATGTTTTAAACATTATAAATGAGCATAACTTTCTTACTCTTCAATAAAGTGTATTAATATTATAGGCCTATCGATTGTCCTTGAATCAAGGAATCTTTTCTGTCCTGGCATCATTTTTTGAATTACGTTAATAAAACAAGTTTTACTATAAACCCCCGTTTTTCAAATATTATGCATTATCATAGCTTCCTTACTCTTCACTAAAATGTATGAATACTATAGGTCAATCGATTCGTTTCGAAGCAACACAACTTTTCTACCCTCGCATCAACTCTAAATTATAAGAATGAGAAAACTTGTACTATAAAAAACGATTTCAAAAATATATAAATTACTATGACTTCTTTACACTCTTATGAAATGTATTAATATAATATGTCAATCGATTCGCCTCGAATCAAGAAATCAGTTATATTTCTGCATCAATTTTGAATTATGTTGAATACAAAAGTTTTACCATAAAAAACTGTATTTTCAAATATTATGCATCGCCATAGCTTCCCTACTCTGCAAAAAATGTGTTAATATCATAGGCTAATCAATTTGTGTCAAATCAACACATCTTTCCTGTTCTTGCATCAACTTAGAATTATATTAATAAGAAAAGTTTCAATATAAAAACCCGATTTTTAAAATATATAAATTACTATAACTTCTCTACTCTTTAATAAAATGTATTAATATCAGATCAAACGATTCATCTCAAACCAAGGAATCTTATATATCCTTGCGTCAACTTTGAATTCTGTTAATGAAAAAAGTTCTACTATAAAGAAAAACGTTTTTTAAAATATTATTGAGTGATAAAAAAAATACAAGAAATATTTTTCGAAATCCTTCTCCCGATTTCAAGATATTAGTGGTGAAAATAAGCCTTTCCAATTTCATAAAATCTGCAACCGGTTTCAATTTATCGTGTTCACAAAAAGGTGTGATATCCACACATCCACACATACACACGGAAAATTGCTCAGAACATTGTGTACGACATTTTTAGATTGCGGATCGTTTAATTTAATGAATTTGAAAATTTCCGAAAATGTTAACATCACAAAGCTTCCTCTATGAGGAAGCAAAAGGGCGACTTTTCAATCCAGAAAAACCAATTTTCAACAAAGAAGTTTATTTTTCGAAAACAAAAGATGAGTTTTTAACAAACTAGTTGAATTTTCAAAACAAAAGAGAAATTTTTTTCAAGTCACTGGAATTTTTAATCCAAGAGAAAGAATTTTCGATTCGAAAGGACTAATGTTCAACCAGGTAGACAAATAATTGTTAAAAAAAATTTTAAATCAACAAAACAGTTAAATTTTTAACTAAAATGATGAATCATAAAAAATGAATGTTTGAAAAAAAAAGTTCAACTTTGAGCCATATAGTTACATTTTCAAATTAAAAATATTAATTCTTAACTTAAAATATAATAGTTGATATTCCAATTAAGTTAAGATTTTGATCTTAAATAAAGAACAGTCAAAAACCAAGAAAAGCATTTGTAACGAAAAGTTTAAAGTTGATATTTGTACCGAAAAAATATTTAAGTTTGAAATAGAAACCTGTTGCATTCGATCAAAAAAGTTCAATTTTCTACAAAATAGTTGAAACATCAATAAAAAAAAAAGTTTATTTTTAACGAAACGGTTGCATTTTCTACCACAAAAGATGAAATTTCTACCGAAAGAGATGAATCTTCAAACCAAAAAGAGAAATTATCAACAAAGGAGTTTAATTTTCAAAGCGAAAACATGAATTTTCAAAAGAGAAGGTGTTACTCGAATAATTAAATTTTAGTCTCACAACGTTCAATTTGCAACCCCAAATGTAATAGTTATATTTGCAGTTGAGTAAGTTGAATGAAAAAAACGTTAAAGAAAATAGTTAAATTTTCAACCAAAGAGATGGATTTTTAACTGACAAAGTCGATTTATAACAAATTAATTTAACTTTTGAAGGAATAGATGAATTTCCAATCATGAAAAATAAATATTTACCAAAAACAGACGTATTTTAAACAAAATACATGAATTTTCAACCGAACACTAAAATTTTTAACTAAAACTGAACAATTTTCACTCAATAATGTAAGAATTAGATTTTCAGTTCACAAAATTAATGTTAAAAACATAAATAAATGAACGAATTTTCGACAAATTAGTTGAATCTTCAAGCTATACAATAAATGTTTATTGAAGTAGTTTAACTTTTCACCAAGTAATTGAATATCAAACAAAAACGCTCAATTTTCAACGCAAAATGAAATATTTAAATCCTTAGTTAAAAAATTTAGTTTTGACAAAAAACAAGATTTTGAAGAAAATTGTTGAATTTTAAACAAGAGAAATGGACCTTAAAAAAAAAGATTTTCAAACAATTGATTCAACTTTCAACCAAATATTTGAATTTTTAATCAATAATGGAATAATTAAACATTTCAGTTAACGGAATTAATGTTCAACTAAAAAACAACAAAATTTCAACAAAATAGTTAAATCTTCTACCAATAAAATTAATGTTCGGAAAGTATCTTGAATTTAAACCAAGTAATTTAATCTAAAACTAAAAACGATAAATTTTTAACCAAAAATACAATAATTAAAATTTTTAGTTTAAAAAGTAGATTTTCACCAAAAAAGAAAGAATTTTCAACATAATAGTCAAATCACCAGCCAATGAAATAAGTGTTAAACAAAGTACTTTGAATTTGAATCAAGTAGTTAAATTTTTAATCAAAAGGGATTCATTCCCAAAGGCGAATTCAACGTTTGATTTTTTAGCCAGAAGCGATAAATTTTTAACCAAAAACCGAGCCTTTGAATTTTCTGATAAAAAAATTAATTTGCAACAGGAAAAAAATTCAATAAAATTGTTAGACAACCAAATAGTGCTATTCTTAACGAAAATAGATGAATTCAAATTAGAATTTTCAAACCCAAAAAAGAATTTTCCGCCAAAACAGGTAACTTTTCGATAAAATACAGGAATTCTCAACTAAATAAGATACATTCCTGAGAAAAAATAAAATATACTTTTAAATAAAAACAAAAAAAAATTTTCAGCAAAGTATTTAAATTTTCTATTCAAGAAAGAAATTTCTAACTGAGCTGATAAATCTAAACCAAAAAAAATTGTATGACCAAATAGTTGAATTTTCAAACCCAAAATAAATTTTTCATCAAAATAAGTAAATTTCCAATGAAATACGTGAATTTCTGTCTGAAAAAAAAACATTTACAAGAAAGAATTAAATGATTACATTTTAACTAAGAAACTAATTTTCCACTAAATAGATAAATTTTCTACCAAAGAAATAAATTTTTAACTGAGTTGATGAATCTGAACCAAAAAATGTGTACTAAAACAGGCAAATTTTTGACAAAATACATAAATTTTCAACTATGAAAGATACATTTTTAAAAAGAAATGAAATAAATGCATTTTTAACTGAAAAAAACGAATTTCGAACAAAATAGTTACATTTTCTACCGAAGAAATGAATTTTTAACTGAGTCGATGAATCTGAACAAAAATAAATGTTTTTGACCAAACAGTTGAATTGCAAACCCAAAAATGAATTTTTCACTAAAACAGACAAATTTTTAATGAATTACAGGAATCTTCAACTAAAAAGAAACAGTTTCAAGAAAAAATAAAATAAATACATTTTTAACAGAAGAACGAATTCTTGACAAAACAGATGAATTTTCTGAAAAGAAAATTTCGAGAATAGTTTATTTTTTGCTAAGAAAAATAAAGAGGTAATGCAAAATAAAAAAAAAAGTTCTTAATCAAAAAGATGAAATTAATCGCTAAAAAATTAGAGAGAAAAATGTAAAAAGAGGATTTTTAAAGACCTTATACTGAGGTAAATATTAAGGCTTTATTATTCAAACAAGGGTCATATTTTTATTTCTCTAGTGAAATAACATCTCTCCTGTTGTGAATTATTCAAAAGGTTGAACCCCAGCTCCTATCCAAACTTACCCCTAGATATAAAAAACAACCCCTGGAATTCCGAAACATATTTCAAAACTCTATTTCATTTTCTGGAATTTTGTAGACAGCAGTTTCCAAATGAGTAATTGTAATTTTTAAAATTTTTGTCTAATAGAGAAAATTCAAATTACAAATGATTCTTTAATAATAAAAGAAGCACTACTGTTCTTAACTTTTGACCAAATGTTTTAAAAATGATGAAAAAATTGTATTCATAACTCTTTGACCATATTAAATGAGGTTGTATTTATTTAACTCTTAATAGAGAGGATGACTGAAAAATCCTGAAAAATGAAATTCGGGACACTGGAGAATTCCTTAAAAAAAAAAAAAAAAAAAAAATGATTAGCATTTCGAACTCGAAAGTTCATTGCCTCACTACCCAATTCGGGTAGTATTTCTAGGTGGATAAATACTACCAGTGTGGGTCCACCACACTTACGAGGGGTCAACAACACGCAGTATTCCCCGAACGGTCACCCATCCAAGTACTAACCGCGCCCAACACTGCTTAACTTCAGTGATCTAACGGGAACTGGTGTTTTCAGCGTGGTATCGCCGTTGACGATAGAGAATTCCTAAATCAGAAAATTTCCGAATAATAAAATTTTCGGCTAATAAAATTCCTGAATGATAGAACTTCCGAATCATAAATTTTCCGAATAATAAAATTTTCGATAATTTCATAATATTACTGAATTAGGAAGTTTCCAAACAATAAAATTTTCGACGATTTATAATATTATCGAATTTGAAAATTCCCGAATAATACAATTCTTGACAGAAAATTGCCAAACTTTCATTTTTAAACAATATCTTTTATTAATAAATATATTTTTCTGTAATAAAACATTGTTACTTGAAATATTTTTCAAATTTTCTACATGTACGGATCACATTAAAATTAAATGTAGACAAAAAATTTAAAATTTCATAAAAATTAATATAGAAGGATATAGTTATAAGCAATAATTTTTCAAATTAACAATGATGTTCATTATATTTCATTAATTATTACCACACTATAAGTGTAAGCATATAAAAATTTGAAAATTTCATAACAAACTGCAACTAACTAGCATTTACATAGGAGGAGATAGTTATAAACAATAATAAGTTGATTAAAAAATTATATTTGTTATATTTGATAAATTGCTACCACACTCTAAGTGAAAAGTAGACGAAAAGTTGATATTTTCAGAAAGAAACAGCAATTTTCTAACATTAATGAAAGAGAATATTATTTTAAATAATAATATATTCTCGAAACAACTATTTTTGTAACCTTAAATTAATTATTCCTCATTCTGATTAAAAAATGGACCAAAAGTAAATTTTTGAGAAAAAAATGCAACTTTCTAGCATTATTCCAAGACAGTCTTATTATAAACAATAATAAATGTTTTTAAAATTATTTCTGAATAACTTAATTTATTATTGCCTCAATATAACTATAATGTTAAAAATAAGAAGGGACCGTTACTATAGAAGAAGATAGCTATACACAATAATAATATGTTAAAACAATTATTTTTGTTAAATTTCAATTATAATTACCTCATGCTAAGGGGTGACGGACAACTTTGCACGTAGCAACTTTGCACGTGCCCAACTGTGCACGTCGATGGCCGGACGGACAACTGTGCACGTCCATCTGTGCACGTCGAAATTTCGACGTGTACAGTTGTCGTTTGGACAACTGTGCACGTGCACAGATGGTACTTGGGCAACTGTGCACGTCGAAATTTAGACGTGCACGGTTGTCACTTGGACAACTGTGCACGTCGGAATTTAGACGTGCACAGATGGACTCTTGTGCACTTTACCGTGCACAGATGTCACTTTCCTAACTGTGCACGTGCACAGATGTCACTTGCCCAACTGTGCACGTTTATGTCCTTACGTAAGGGTTGTACTTAAGTAATTCAGAGAGTTCAAGGAATTCAGAGAATTCAAAGAATTCAGAAAGTTCGAAAAGTTCACAGAATTCGAAGAATTCACAGAATTCGAAGAATTCACAGAATTCGAAGAATTCACAGAATTCGAAGAATTCACAGAATTCAAAGAATTCACAGAATTCGAAGAATTCACAGAATTCAAAGGATTTGGAGAAAGCAAGGCATTCAGCAAATTGGAGGCATTCAACGAATTGAAGGAATTCAACAAACTTAAGTAATTCAGAGAATTCAACGAATCCAGGGAATGCAGAGAATTCAGGAAATTCAGAGGATTTAAGTAATTCAGAGAGTTCGAAGAATTCAGAGAATTTCTTGCATTAAGAGAATTCAAGGGATTTAGAGAACTTAAGGTATTCAGCAAATTTAAGGCATTTAGCGAATCCAAGAAATTCAACAAAACCCAAGGAATTCAGAGAATTGGAAGAATTTGAGAAATTCTGAGAATTCGAGGGATTCAAAGAATTCAAAGGATTCAAGGAATTTAGAACAGTCAAGGTATTTAGAGAATGCAAGGGATTCAGAGAAAGCAAGGCATTCAGCAAATTGAAGGCATTAAGCTAATTCAAAGAATTCAGCGAACTCAAGGAATTTAGAGAATTCGATGAATTCAACGAATTAAGAAAATTCAGGGAATTACGAGAATTCAGGAAATTCAGAGGATTCAGGTTATTCAGATAATTCAGGGAATTGCGAGAATTCGAGGAATTCAGAGAAAGCAAGGCATTTAGCAAATTGGAGGCATTCAGCGAATTGAAGGAACTCAACGAACTCAAGGAATTCAGAGAATTCAAAGAATTCAGTGAATTTGTAGAATTCTGAGAATTCCGAAAATTCGAAGAATTCAGTCAATTCAATGATTCAGAGAATACAAGGAATTCAAGGATTCAGAGAATTCAGAGGATTCAAGGAATTTAGAAAATTCAAGGTATTTAGAGAATTCAAGGGATTCAGAGAAAGCAAGGCATTATGCAAATTGAACGCATTGAGCTCATTCAAAGAATTCAGCGAACTCAAGGAATTTAGAGAATTCGAAGAATTCAACGAATTAAGAAAATTCAGGGAATGAAGAGAATTCAGGAAATTCAGAGAATTCAGGTTATTCAGATAATTCAGGGAATTACGAGAATTCAAGGAATTCAGAGAATTCTAGACATTCAGCAAATTTGAAGGCATTCCGCGAATTCTAGAAATTCAGCGATTTCAAGGAATTTAACGAATTCAACAAATTCAAGGAATTCAGAGAATTCATCAAATTTAACGAATTAAACAAATTTAATGAATTCAAGGAATTCAGAGAAAGCAAGGCATTTAGCAAATTGGAAGAATTCAGCGAATTGAAGGAACTCAACGAACTCAAGGAATTCAGAGAATTCAACAAATTCAATAAATTCACGGAATTCAGAGAATTAAACAAATTTAACGAATTCAAGGAATTCGCAGAATTCTTCAAATTTAACGAATTCAGGGAATCCAGAGAATTGAAGGAATTCAGAGAATTCAAAAAATTCAGAGAATTCAAGGGATTCAGAGAATTCAGAGGATCCGAAGAATTCACATAATTCAAGGAATTCAGAGAATTCAGAGGAGTCCGAGAATTCAGAAAATACAAGGAATTCAGAGAATTCAAGGAATTCAGAGAATTTAAGTAATTCAGAGAGTTCAAGGAATTTAGAGAATTTAAGGATTCTGAGAACTCAAGGATTCAGAGAATTCAAGGA
>CAKNXH010000606.1:437800-471752 GCA_932178445.1 Andricus quercusramuli | reverse complement strand
GAGAATTTAAGGATTCTGAGAACTCAAGGATTCAGAGAATTCAAGGAGTTCAGAGAATTCAAGGAATTCAGAGAATTTAAGTAATTCAGAGAGTTCAGGGAATTCAGAGAATTCAAAGAATTCAGAAAATTCGAAAAATTCACCGATTTCAAGGAATTCAGAGAATTCAAGGGAATCAGAGAAAGCAAGGCATTCAGCAAATTGAAGGCATTCAGGTCGAACGAAGAGAGATTTTCATATATGTTTAATAATTTGAAAAGAATAATTTCTTAAAAATAATATTTGAAATATTTTCAAACTAACATTAAGAAAGTTAATACGCTCCATTCCACCAGGATTGAATAATTTTAACTGTTAAAAATTCATTATACATAGATAAAAAGGATCACCCTCATATAAACCCTTACGTAAGGACATAAACGTGCACAGTGGGGCAAGTGACATCTGTGCACGTGCACAGTTGGTCGAAGGACATCTGTGCACGTGCACAGATGGTACTTGGACAACTGTGCACGTCGAAATTTAGACGTGCACAGTTGTCACTTGGACAACTGTGCACGTGCACAGATGGCACGTGCACAGTTGCATTATTTTTTTTCTTGTAATAAATAAATGTTCAGTTTAAAATTTTTTTTTTTTTGAAAATTCAATTATATGGTAAAAAATTCAAGATTTTTGTGAAAAAGTTATTCTTTTGTTTCAAATTCAACAGCTTGGTAGAATATCATTCTTTGTCGTTGAAAATTTTTTTATTTTATTTTAGAATTCCTCTTTTTTGGTATAAGATTGATCTTCTTGTTTGAAAATTCAAGGACTTGGTTAAAAGTTGAAAAATTCGATGAAAAATGTACTCTTTGGTGGAGATGCTCAATTTCCGTTGAAATATTAATCTCTTTGGTTGAAACTTTACCTATTTTTTCTAATTTTCAAAAATTTTTTATTGTAAAATAATAATTTTTAAAATTGTAAATGTCACTTTTCCATTTTTAGTTGGAAATTTATGAATCCTGTTTGGAATACGTTCTTATTTTATTTTATTTTCTATTCACTTTTTTCGAAATAATAACCCAAAGGGACAGTTACACAAAATTTTAATTATTATGATAATCATCCCAAAATCTAATTATCTGTATAAAAAAAGTTTTCCGAATCTTGTATCCACTATGTATTACTCGTTCGACTTTACAGATTTCTTTAAATTTGGTCTGCAAAGGTGATACTTTATAATCGATGAGAGTTAGGATTATTAAAAGTACTAATTGGTATATTTAGTTCTGCACGTTAAGGGGTTAATTGCCAATTTGCTCTCTCGTTTTTTTATAACTATTGATCGATTTTGTCCCCTCTATTGTTTTTAATCCGTTATTAATTCCTTTTGAGTCACTAATTAATCTTTTCCAATTACAATTCAAATCTTCTTTTAATTAAAATTGTATTCAGATTGTTATATAAATGTCTTTTTAAAATAGATTTGCCTTTATCAAAGCCGAGTGAGGAAACGTAAAATAATTTGAAATTTAAAAAATGTGCCTCTGGGGTTTGAACAGTCGATTTTTTTGGGCTCGTGAAATTTGAAGCCGAGAAAAATAATACCTTCTCTAGATGAGAATGTAAAAAGTTATGGGATGACATAATTTTGCGAAAAAAATACTATACTTCAAAAAATTCTGAAACTATATTTATTGAAAGAGACCAATTCCAAAAATCGAAAATTTCCAAATTTTCAAATTACGGAAAAAAAGCTACAAAAATGCTTCATGTTAGAAAATAGAATATTCCGAAAGTTAAATTAAAAAAACTATACAAATTCCTATCTTTAAAATTAACAAAATTATTAAATTGCGGAAACTGTATGATTCCGAAAATCCTAAAACCCGACATTTGTAATTACTAAACTTCCGAAATTTCAAATGGCAAGAAAAAAATAAGTGACTAAGATAAAAAATATGAAATTTTTTTGCGAATTTCAAATTTCTGTCATTCACTAAATTCAGAATTTTGAAAATTAAAATTGTAAAAATTTGGTAAATGTCGGAAATTTAATAATTTCGGTAATTTGAGATTAACTATAATTTTTCTAGTTTTGTGAACTTTTACTTTTGGAGTATTTTATTTTCGTGAATAAACATTTTTGATAGTTTTATTTTAGTTCGGTAATTTGAAACTTCAAAAACTTTAATTACCTGAACATTTTCTATTTGGGTATTTATATTTTGGAAACGCTCAAAAATAATTTAAAGTTTTGTTCAAATTGCTTGCTAGTTTTGAAAACTTAATTTTAAGTAAATACGTAAAAAGATTTGAAAACATTTTGAATCATTTTCTTAGTTTTAAGAAAAAAGTGTGCAAGACTTTCAAGAAAATTTTCGCAATTTTGCAAGATTACAAAATTCAAATCAAAGCGCAGAACCTTGATGATTTTAAACCAAAAATTTATAAGCTTTTTTAGACTTTTGAAAGGCTTTAAGACGTTTTTTTAAGATTTTGAAATGTTTCAAGATAATAAAAGAATTGTTTTAAAGATTTATGGGAATATTTAATGTGATTCTTGATACTTAAAAGTTGAAAAATTATTCTGCAAAACTGAGTTTAATTATTTATAAAATGTTGTAAAATTCTGTACAATGAGAAAGAATTGTTCAAAAATGTTGTAGATACTTTTCCGACATATCTAGAATCTTGGAAAATCTTTTTGAATTTTTTCAAGAAACTTAGGAAGATTATATTTATATAACCTCGAAGCAAATAAACAAAGAAAAATGAAAAAATGAATAGTTATTCAAATTTTTTCTGTATTAAAAATTATTTTTCCCTGCAGATTATAATTCACCTAAGAAATGCTTTTTTTTCTCACTGAAAAATCTTTTTTGGTTGAGAATTCAACCATTTGGGCTGATGTTTCAATTCGGTAATGAGTATTTTCAGGACAAACACCATTATAAAAAAAAAAAAAAAAATTGATTAGCATTTCGAACTCGAAAGTTCATTGCCTCACTACCCGATTTGGGTAGTGTTTCTAGGTGGATAAATACAACCGTGTGGGTCCACCACACCCACGACGGGTCAACAACACGCAGTATTCCCCGAACGGTCACCCATCCAAGTACTAACCACGCCCAACACTGCTTAACTTCAGTGATCTAACGGGAACTGGTGTTTTCAGCGTGGTATCGCCGTTGACAAACACCATTATAATTTGAAAAAAATTTAAAATCTGTTAACGATTTTGCATCTTGGCACAATGTGAACAAGATTTAGCACCTTTTAACGATTTTGCACTCTGTTAGTATTTTTTGTCGGAATTTGATTTTTTTTCCATTATATTTCAAAGCATATTCACAACTTTCCAATCGTTTTTGGTTACGTTGTCGTTTTACATAGAAAATTGGTATTTTGAAACAAAAATCAGTATAATTTCAACAAGATTCAGAATATTTTAACGATTGTGCACTATATGAGTATTTTTTGTCAGAAATTCCTAATTCTATACATTATATTTCAAAAAATATTCCCAACTTTTTAACAGTTTTTGATTACGTTATGGTTTTATATCAAAAATTAGTATTTTGGAACAAAAACAATTATAATTTGAACAAGATTTAGAATCTTTTAACGATTTCGCATTATGTTAGTATTTTTCGTAGGAAATTCGAATTTTTTCCATTAGATTTGAAAGAATATTCACAACTTTTCAACATTTTTTGAACAAGTTGGCGTTTTACACGGTGTGGCGTCATTTTTAGTGAAAAGTCATTACATTACAAAAAAGTTAACATTTCTTTGAAGAATGTACGTTACGCTAGCTGTTTTCAAAACAGATTTTCAAGAAGATTCACAATTTTCAATAACTTCAGGTAATTTAGGTTACATTAGAGTTTTTAATCAAAAATTGGTATTTTTAAACAAAAATCATTATAATTAGAAAAATATTCAGAATCGTTCAACATTTTTGGATTATGTTATTCTTTTGCATCGAAAATAATTTTCAACTGTTGTAAATTTATTTTTTAATATTCCTTAATTTTCCAAAGTTTAAATTCTAAGGTTACAAACTGTAACTGTTGAAAAAGGATAAAAGTCGAAAATTCCATTTCTAGTAGATGAAAACTCGAGAAAGAAGCAAATTTTGTTTCAAAAGGAAGTGTAAGAAGTGTACTATTTATATAATTTAACATTAAAACCTACTGAATGAACATTTCAATCCATTTATAAAATTTTTTGAAGTTATTCCTTTCGAAAATAATATATTAATAATAAAACAATTTTTTGTTACGTCATGTTAGTGTCTATCTTCTAAAATAGTTATTTTCTCAACAAAAATGCTGCCATTCAATTATCTATTCATTGCATAATACAATGAAGATAAGAATATAATAATAAAAAATGTCTAGTAATTTAGACAATTTAGACCGCTCGCCCTCCCAAACACCTGACACTTTTACAATTTTACTTTTTTTTCTTTCTGTTATCTTATGGTCAGTAAATCAAGACTATGAAAACTACCCCATGAGGCACGTTCAACCTTTTATAATGTAAAAGCTTCTAAAAGGATGGAAGCTACACACTTCCTTATATACTTGGAGAATAATATAGATCCTGAAATAAAACTTTGTTTATGCTTCAATTTACGCTAGTTTTATTTCATTCTTAACTTCAAACTATCCATAAAGAGGCTAACATTCAACTCAAACTTTCTGAAAATTCTTCATAAAAATTGTTTAAATAATTGAAAATTTCCTCCAAGAAAAAATATTACTCTCAGCATTCATTAACTTTGAGAAAGTAGTATCATTTCAAGATTTGCAATTATAAAATTTGTTGAGAAAGACTGTTGACATTTTATAATTGCATCATTTATTTCTAAACTGATAACTTTTTACGATTTATGTATCACTATTTTGTTGAAAAAATAATCTTTTTTGTCAAAAATTCAACAATTTGTTTGAAAAAATAATTTCATGTTGATTGCTTTTTGTCAACTGGTCTAAAATCAATATGATTAAATTGAACTGCATTCAACAGTTTTTTATTTTTTTATGAAAATAGTTTCTGTTAGAAATATCAATTTCATAACAGGTTTCATTGAGAATTCATCTTTCGAGTGTGAAAATTCCACTTCTTGGTAGAAATTTCATCTTTTCGGCTTGAAAATTTAAGAATTTTGTAGAAAATTAGACCATATGGTTGAAAATTTAATTAAATTGAACTATCCAATCGAAAAATAAGCATATTTAAAAAAGAGTTAACTTTTTTTGGAAATTCGTAGCGCAGAGTGGAAAATTCTATCTTTTTTGTGTAAAGTTCGTGTATTTGATTGAAAATTTGTTCTTTCGCGTGGAAAATTGATCTTTCTTGAAAATTCATATTTTTTCCTAAGCATTCAACTATTTTGTTACAAAATCGTCTTTTTTTATTGTAATTTGTTCAGAATTCGTTTTTCTGTTTGTTGAAAATTAATGTTTTGAATAAAAAATTTATATATTTAGCTTTTGGGAGAGAAATTATTATTTTTTTTTTTTTGCTGAAAATTTAACTATCTTGTTGAAAATTCAACTATTTCATTTCGGGTTTAAAATTCAACTGTTTTGTGGGAAATTCATGTATTTTATTGAAAATTTATCTTTCTGGCAGTGGATTCAACTATTCTGTTGAAAATTCTTCTTTTTGGGTCAATTCAACTGGTATAAAATTCATTTAGTTTTGTTAAAAATCAATAATTTAAACTGAAAATGAACCTATTCCATTTATTATTGAAGCTCCTCTTTTTTATATGAAAATTCAACTATTTGATTGCAAATACTGCAAGGTGTAAAATGCATGTATTTTTTGAAAATTCGTATTTTTGTGTAGAAAATTGATCTTGTTTTTTGAAAAATCATAATTCAAGTTGAGGATTAAAATATTTTGTTAAAAATTCGTATTTTTCAGTCGAATTTAACCGGTGGAAAATTCGTTTATTTATTTTGAAAATGAATTTTTTAAACTGAAAACGTAAATAATTCATTTTTGGTTTAGACTAATATTTTTAGCTAGAACTTCAACTATTTTGTTGAGTAATCTTTTTTGGTCAAAAATTCGTCTTTCTTGTTTGTAAATTCATCTTTCCTTCTTCATTATGTAGAATTTAAATCTTGTTTAGTTAAAAAACGAAATGATAATTCTTTCATTAAGAATTCATCTTTCTTGCTTGAAAACTGAAGTATACTTGGTTGAAAATTCAACTTTTCCGTTAAAAATTTGATTATTTGGTTGTAACTTCAACTATTTTTTCAAAGTCTTCTTTGTGTTCGAAAATTCTACTCACTATATAATAATTCAATAGAAGCGCGGAAAAACTGAGAATGAACGTGAAATGCGCGTATAGCAAAAGGATTTGTTACTTGGGGGGGGGGGGGGGGGGAATAAAAAACGATGGTTGTCAACGAAGGGGCTCAGAGGGTCAAAAATATCTCCAAATTGATAACGTCAATTATGCATGACCCTTAATACTCGTTATGACGTATTGTTACACGTTATGACGCGTTATTACGCATTATTATGCATTATTACGCGTTAATATATTTATCACGCGATTTTACACATAATGACGCGATTTACAAGTGAAGTATATGGAGTAATACACGATTGAATTCTCCCTCATTTCGATACGAAAAAAAAACAATTCATGAAGCTTCCATTTGAAGAAAAAACAGCACACGATATTACGCGTTACTGTGCATTATTACTCGTTATTATGCATTATTGCGTGTATTATGCATTATTACGAGTTATTATACTTACCACGCACTATTACACATTATTATGCGATCATTACGCGTGAAGGATACGAAGTATTACGCGCCTGAATCATTCCTCATTGCGCAACACACAAAAAACATTTTATAAAGGTTCCATTCAAGAAAAAAATATCACACAATGTTATGTGCTGTTACGCATTGCTGAGCGTTATTACGCGTAATTATGCATTATTACAAGTTATTATGCATTATTAAGCGTTATTATAGTTATCAAGCATTATTACGCATTAAATATGCAACAGCCATACCACGCTGGAAACACCAGTTCCCGTTAGATCACTGAAGTTAAGCAGTGTTGGGCGCGGTTAGTACTGGGATGGGTGACCGTTCGAGAATAATACTACTGCGTTGCTGTTGGCGGTCGTGGGTGTGGTGAGCCCACACTTGTAGTTATTTACTACAAGAAACTATCCACCTAGAAACACTACCCGAATCGGGTAGTGTCACGCCTACCCCTAAAGGCTCGCCGAAAGGGAAACGGCTTAATGGTATAAAAAAAAAATATGCGATTATTACGCGTGAAGGATACAAAGTATTACGCGTCTGAATTCCCCCTTATTGCGAAACATACAAAAAGTCCCATGAAGGTTCCATTTAAGAAAAAAATATCACACAAGATAAGGTGTTATTACAAGTTACTAAGCTTCGTTACGCGTTATTATTTATTATTATGCCTTATTATGCATTAGTACACCTTATAATACTTATCACACATTATTACGCGATTCTTACGCGTGAAGGAATTGGACTAATACGTGCCTGAATTCTCCCTCATTTCGATACACAAAGAATCATTTATGCAGGTTTGATATGAGAGAAAAAAATCACACAATATTACGTATTATTACGCATTACTCAGCGTTATTACGCGTTATTATACTTATCACGCATTATTACGCGACGGTGACGCGTGCATGGTAGGGAGTAATATGCGCCTGATGTCTCCCTCTTTTCCACACACGAGAAATACTTTAAAAAGGTTCTACATTAGAGTCCCTCTATAGCAGCTGTCTCGGGGGTATCCTTGATCAACAAAGATGCTATAGAGGGACTCTCCGAACCGTTCTTCTTCCTCTTCTTGCTTGTAGCTTCTTATAGCGCCGAACCGTAAACATCACAACTCCGCTGAACTTACAGACGCCTCCCTCTCGTCCCCTTAGACCGCTTCGTCTGTTATAGAGGGAACTGCTATAGAAGGACTCCAGTGTATTTGAAAAGAAAAAATCACACGATCACACGGTATAATGCATTATAACGCGTGAAGGATACTGAGTAATTCGTTACTGTATTCTCCCTAGTGTCGAAACCAAAAGAAAAAGAACTTTGTAAAGGTTCCGTTTAAGAAAAAAACAACTTTTTTTCGTCTACCCTATCAATCATGCAAGGGATATCACGCCAACCTCTAGAAATGATCTTTCATTTATGACAAAATTTTTCGCAAATATCATAAACATTGTAGAAGGTCAATAAAGGAAATAAAAAAAGTTCGAGACTGGGATACTCACCAAAAGAAAATATTAAACAGACGAGAATTGGAAGAGGGGTAGACATCGCTTGATTGGCCAGCCTCAGTTTTCTCGCATGCTGGCTCTATTATCTGTCTCGCATCTCAAAATGAAGACTGACGGAATCAACGAGTGTCAAAGGCATCTTTCCCCTTCGACATTGTCCTTATTTCCGGAAAAGTGATCCAAGATTCATTGAAACGTTTAGACTAAAATGAAAGCACTTAGTCTCAGGGTGGTTTTTCTCAACTTCCATGAAACTTCCACCCCTCATCTTTCGGTAGCATTTCTTCTTTCGATCAGGAACATTAATCAAAGTTAAATTCCAAATTTAAGGAGTTGACTTCACTTGATCCAATTTATTCATTTCACTTTTGTACCCTTGTCCTCTTGAGTTCGCGGACCTTCTGGAACCCGATGAGGGTAAGTTACCCGAGGTAAACTTTCACCGAGAGGAAAGTTAGACGCTCATAATTGAAATATTCACGAGTACTGTCGATTTTAATTACGAGAGATAGGTCTACGAATCCCTCAATTACGACTCCACCTCTTAACGTTCACCGCTAGGTGAATAATTTCTAACTTGACTTCCAGACCTTTTGCAAGTTCCGTTCATCTTCTTTGGACCCTTATGCTAACTTTTGAGAAGAGCAAGCTGTGCAGAAAGCAGATTTGATGTTTGTTGGCACTTTGAAAATTACCCGCACTTTCTTATTTACATCTGCATACCAGGGTATTATCTCTGAAGAGTAATTTGAATTATTGAAAAATGTAGCCCTTTTCCAAAGGGCAGTTTCAAAATTACTTCGGCGGGAGTGGGGGGGGGGGGGGGGGGTAGAAATTAGAAAATCTTTTCACTTTCACTTCCCAGGATCAGGCTGACACGAATAAAAAGAAATCAGGCAATGTACGAGACGTGCGCCTACAAAAAAGTTTTTCGTAGCCCCCCTAATCCCCATACGTTCCCCCAATTCTCCTACCCTCACTTTACCCTTTGCCAAACCTTCCCAAACTTCGTTCTCATCTAATTTCCCCTCTCATTGCTTCCCCAGTCAGCACTGCCATTCCTCTACTTCCCTTTTCCAGCTCTAGCTTCTTATTCACTACTCATCCTCATTTCTAATCATTTCCCCTACTTCCCCTAATTAACACCAACTTCCTTTACTTCTTCTTAATTTACCCCGCTTAACCTACTTTAACTTCTCCCCCTTCTTCATTTCCTCTCAATTCCTTACTCCTCTCCAAACTATTTCCCCTCACTTCCCCTCCTTGAAAATAGTACGATGGACAGATGGACGGTCAGACGGACACCATACCAAAACTATCGTACCAACTCAAATACCAACTTTCCTTACAATTCCTTAATAGTCCAAGTAGTGACAAAAACACTAGAAAAGTTCCATTTAATTTTTCTGAAAATTTTACAAGTGCTAATGGAACTTTTCTAGGACAAAAGTTCAAAAAATTTGAATTATTATTTTTTGTTTAAATTTTCGCATAAGCTAAACAATTTTTGGGACACAAGTATTATATAAGTTTCAATTTATTTTTTTTTCTCAGAAATTTTACGAGTACTGATGAGATTTATGTTTCAAAACAGATTGCTCAAATAGAACTGAAGTAAGAAAAAAAGTTCAAAATATGTCCCGTGTCGCTATTTTTTTTTTAGGGCAACATCACCGGAAAAGTTTCATCTAAATTTTTTTTAGGGGAACTTTTTAAGAATAAAAGTAATGGAAAGATCGCACCTAATTCTCCTTGAATTTGTGAAAATCCCTTATAATTTCTGGGACAAAGGAACTACATAAGTTCCTTTTTCTGTAATTTTCACAAGAACTGATGACACTTAACATACGTCCCAATACTGGACTGCTGGAATTGAACTGAAGTACAAATAGAGTTAAGAATTTTATAAGATTTATTTTGGAGAGTAAAAATTTAACAAAAATTAAGAAATAATTTTTTGCCAATTTCGGCCTAAAAAAATCCTTTTCAAAAATTGTAAAATTAAGTGGAACTTTTCGGGTACTTCTGTCCAAAAAAAGTCCCGGTAAAAAAAGTTTAGTGGCACTTTTTCAGTACTTTCGTCTCAGAAACGTCCTGGGGAAATGGTACGCATTTGTAAAAAAAAATAAAATAGAAATCATTTAGGGCTTTTGTCCCAAAAATGATTTAGAACTAATAAAATTTTCTTTAAATTACATCGAATTTTGATGATGCTCTCATCCCAAAGAGTTTTAATAGAAAGATTAAATAGGACTTTTGCAGTATTTTTGTTTTAAAAAAGTCCTGGGAAATATTACATATTTTAAACTTTTTTGGAAAAGTCCTATTGCCAGTCCTATTGTCCTATTCCAGCAAAATCCTATCAGCGCTAGTAAGAATTTTGGTTAAAAATAAAATGGACCTTTTCCAGTACTTTCGTCCTTCCTTGGACTTTTAAACATTTTTAAGAAGAGTTTGCACTTAAGTACTGATTAGTTTATTGTTCTACTTTTTCGGATTCACTTCAGTTTATACATTTTTAAATCTTAACTGTCACAATAATTCAAAAATAAACACTCAATTAGAATTTCGGAAAAGTGTAAATGAAAGTGAAAAAGTTACATAATCGCCCCCCCCCCCAGTAATAACAAAAGATTCTTCATACAAAAATAACATGTCCAAAAGCATCAAAGGAATGTTTTCAGTTTCACTTTTGCTTGCATTTTTAACATGACTAGAAAAATTTTATATTATAATTATTCTTGAGATATTTTACAAATTTCAAGGAATTCAAAAAGATTTTATTACTTTAAACAAATTTCACAGAATTTGAACTATTTGTGGTAATTTTTTAATGTTTCGAAGAATTTTCGAGAGCTCTGAAAAATTTCAAGGAAGTTCAAAATATTTCGAACGATTTGGAATGTCTTAGAGTATTTTAGAAGATTTTATTGAAAATACAAATTTCGGAAAAAAAAACATTGACATAATACAAAATTATTGAATTATTAATAAAAATTTCGATTTTTGACAAACAAAATATCAAGAAAAAAAATAATATCCCGCCTTTAATAAAAACGGTCCTGATTAAAAAAAAAATTTTATTGATGGATATTTCTTGAATGCCTACAAATTTCTCTGGACTAAACGCAAGATAGATACGAATAAGCTCTTTGAAATGATATTAATAGAAAGTCACGGCAATTGTTAAACAATAGTTAAATGCAAATGAATCGTGGCCTTTTTCTATAAAAAATTCTCAACAACTCAACTGATTTCAATTTTGATAATAAGTAAATGTTCTTTAAATATATTCATTTGTTCAAAAGATAGTTTTCTCAACATTCTCTTATTGATTTCAGACAGAGAGAATTCAATTTCAAATTGCAAGCAGTAAAGTTTGTATTGTTAAAATAAATGTTCAGTAACATTTTTTGACTAATAACAAATGAGGAATAAGAAAAGAATAGTTAACTACGACTATAGTTATGAATATATAGAAATGTTGACTAGAGTTAATGTAAGTTATTCAATTATATCAATGTCAATTATATTTCTTCAAATTAATATCTAGTGGTCTGATGGATAGGAAAAATTGTTCAAATAAATTATGAAAATCGTCTCAGAAGCAATTCTTTTTCAGTTGTGTGAACCCTCGAAAACGTATTGAACATAGGAGGCATCCGTTTGTTATTAAAAATAAAAAAATTATTTATCGGTCAAACTGCGCAATTGAAAAAAAATGTTAATAGGCAAAGTTTTTCATTTAAAAAATATCTATAAATTTTCATCAGACCATTTGTTAATGAGATGCATATTATAATAAAAAAATGTTCCGAAGAAAGATGCAGAAATATTGTAAGTAATTATAACATAAGTTCGAGGGAATTTTTAAAAAGCAGTGTCTGTGTGAACAAAAAAAATGAAGGTACCAAAATTTTAGTAAAAATATTTCCGTTTCCAGATTCAGCTATTGGTACCAATATAATCCGGATAGATAAGAAATTCCCGTCGTTTGTGACACAAAATGCATAATTGGTTACCTCATCCGCCGGACCAAAGCGTGCGCAGTTTGAAATGTTTCGTCAACAAAAGATTAAAAATTATTCCCACATATTTGGAATTCAAAAAGTCTAATACTAGAAATTTGGCTTCTTTGAGATTTCTCTTTGTAGAAAAAAAAATCGGGATCGCTAACTCAAGAAACACATACAAACTTTGAAAAATCTCTGGAATTACCCATTTTACAACAGTCCTCTTTTTTATAAAGGATAAGTGGAATTTTCAATTCTTAACTGGTATTTTTATCTGAACAAAAGGGGTTAAAGTACGTGAGTAAACTAATGGAAATAAAATAAACTTCAGGGAAATAATAGCGCATTGTCAAAAACTCCCCTTAATTTGATTTGGATCCCAGAGCTTCGTGTTTTGATGCTAACAAACTCAAATAAATAATTTCTTCTGATAACTCTATTTTATACGCGATACACGTGGAAACTTATTTTCGAAATCCGAAAAAAACGAATCTGAGAGAAAAAAAAACCAAACACATAAGGAAAAATTATTTGCTTATACTCTTCATAGACTATGCCACATTTGCACATAATGAAATTCCTAAATTACGATCAATCACGCCATTGACACACATTTTTTATTTATTATTCGTTGCACCTTCAACTTTTGCCACTATACCGACTTCATGACGATTTTCACTTCCGTCAACTGGCTCTATCACAATTATCCAACCTCAAACTATTAAATTGAATTTGAAGATCAAATCCAATTTTCACTAGACACCGGTTGTTTGACACATCTGACACTTGAAACAATGTTTTACGGGAGCCTATTATTTTACGAAATGTCCGGCACTCTATGGATGTTTCCTAATATAATTGAAAGCGATTCCGTGCTGGGACAACGTGCGGGACGCGATTTCATTAATCACTAAAGGAAAAGTGCGACGAGAAAAGGAGGACCGTTCGAAAAGAGATCCTCCCGCGCCAGGGATAGCGGAGGAACTACATTGCGCGAGCGCCAGTATGTTCCGAGCACGCAGCCGCCTCCCTGCTGATATACCTAACACAAACACACAGAAGCCGAAGTTCCTGTTCCACGACCAATCCGTGCGTTCCCACCCCCCGAGGAGCCGCGACTTGATAAAGAAGCGAAAGAGCGTGAATCCGGTTATAACTTATGGTCTAGATAATTAAAAGAAATTACAAAGCTTGCAAGTGAACAGGCACCCGATTGGTCGTGACCGCCTCTGTTTTGGAAATTGTCCTGAAAAAAGAAAGAAACAGTTCCGTGAATTATTGCGAACGCTTGTAATTCGGATGTTTCGAACCCGGTTAGCAAAAGGGTGCGAAAAAATTCCCTCCATCACGTATTCCAGTCGCAGGTTAAACGGGCTTGCGAAGGTGTTGTGGGAAATGTCGTTGGACCCGTGATAAATCAAATGAAGTTGCATTCAAATGAACATATAGTCTATAACTCATTTTCAGGGGGAGTTTCCCAAAAATTATGTTGACGCTAATTTCCAAACACTTTGGGAAATTTTCCCCAAAGTTTAGTAGCAACTTAATAAAGGGGAACAGCATGAATTCAATTGTAACTTATAGTAGACATTTATAAAGAAAATTGCAAAGCTTGCAAGTGAATACGCACCCGATTGTTCGTGACCACCCGCGTTTTGGGATTCTTTCCTAAAAAAGGAAGGACAATTTCCATGAATTATTGCGAACGCTTGCAATTTGGATGTTTCGCGACATGTTCAGCAATAGGGTGCGAAAAATTCCTTTCTCGGAGTTGCGCTGGAATTATGTTGACGCTAATTTCCAAACACTTCTGGGGAATTCTTCTCAAAGTTTAGAAGCAACTTGATAACGGGAAAAAGCGTAAATCCGATTGCAGCTCACAGTCGAGGTGAATGAAGAAATGGCAAAGCTTGCAAGTAAACAGGCACCCGACTTGTCGTGACCGACCGTGTTTTGGGAATTTTCATGAAAAGAGAAAGAACCAGTTCCGTGAATTATTGCGAACGCTTGTAATTTGGATGTTTCGCGACCCGCCGAGCAATGATGTGCGGTAAAATTCTCTCCCTAGCGAATTCCAGTCCTGGGTTGAATAATCAAGCAAAGGGGATGTGGGACACGTCTCGTCACCCGTAAAAAGTAATGTGAAGTTGCATTCAGAATGAAGATATACGCTATAACATATTTTTTGAAGAATTTTCCCCAAAACTGTATTAACGCAATTTCCAAATACTTTCAGAAAATTTCCCGAAAGTCTAGTAGCAACTTGATGAAGAAGGAAAAGAGCGCAAATTCGATTGTAACTTATGGTTGAGATAATGAAAAGAAATTACAAAGCTCGTTGTCATTAATATATCATGGTTGCCTTATCACTTGATTGTTGGTAACCAACCGCAAGTTGGGAATCACCCCGAAAAAAACAACCCGTTCCGTGCACTATTGCGAACGCTTGTAATTTGGATGTTTCGCGGCCCGACGAGCAATAGGGTGCGGAAAAATTCTCTCCCTCGCGTATTCCAGTCCTGGGTTAAACAGTCACGCGAAGGTGCTGAGGGGAGTGTCCTCTGACCCGTGTTAAGTAAAGCGAAGCTGCATTAAAAATTAAAATACACGCCTCCAAAGTTTCTTGGAAAAATTTCCCAAAAATTGTGTTGACGCAATTTCCAAACACTTCCGGGAATTTGGCCCGCAGTTTAGTAGCGTCTTGATAATGGAGAGAAAGTGCGTGGATCCGCTTATAACTTACGAGAGAGACAATTTGAAGAAATTATAAAGCTTGCAAGTTTAGAGGCAGGCGATTGGCCGTAACCATCCGCGTTTTGAGACTCGTCCGAAAAAAGGAAGGACAATTTCCATGAATTATTGCGAAGGCTTGTAATTCGTATGTTTGGCGATACCATGGGCAACGGCTTACCAAAAAATTCCCTTTTTCTATTATTTCAGTCTTGGGTGAAATCGTTACGCAAACGTATTGTGATAAGTATCCCGTAACTCTTGCTAAGTTAAGTGAAGTTGTATTAAAAATGAAAATAAAGAGTGTAACAGATTTTTTGGGAAATTTCCCCAAAATTGTGTTGACGCAACTTTCCACACACTTTTCAGAATTTTCCCATAGTTCAGCAGTTTTCCGAACATTCTTGGGGAACGAAACTAAATTATGGGCTTTCCCAAAAAATTGCTCGGAAAAATCAAATTGAATCGTTTGTAGGGATAATTCCCAAATATTTGCAAACATTATCAAAAGTTTTGGGCAAATTCCCTTACTAATTTCAAATTTTATTCAATTCCCTATGTTCAAGGGACTTCCCAGAACTTCATCAGTAAATTGACTGAATTTGGAGAAGTTTCTTTAAATATTGATGAAAATGCACTTACTCAACGAAATTATGGATGTAAATGTCTCCTCTGGCCTGCACCTTGAACAAAGGTCTGGTTAAATTCAGACCATTATAGTTGAATAGGTTGTGTTGAAACAGACGGTATCCAAATGTAGGAAGGATAGCAGAGTTGGGGGCCAAACTGGTATCAAGCAATGGCATTCCTGATTATTCACATGTTGAATTAATATTCATTTCCCCAAAACTGAATTGTGGATGTCAACTGATGTGAAGGTGAACTAGACTGAACTGAACTCATGTTGAATGAATTTGGAGAATACTAAGTAGTGTGTTTGAGAAAGAAAATAAATATCTAACTGAGCATCAAAATTTGCAATGTTCTCTGACCGTCATGAATTTTTCTCTCAAGTATAAAAGAAAGCTTACACCTATGAGATCAATACAGTTATTGCAAAAAAAAATTTAATTATAAACTTTTCTAAGACACTTTCAGTGACAACAGTCATACGGAACAATGTATAGAATTTATTGATCTGTAGCAACCCTAATTTATCTTCCGGCCTCGCTTGAACATTTCCAATTCATTTGGTACCTTTTGGTAAAATTTTTCTGAAAATACGGCGATTGAAAAAACAAAGAAAATTCTCATCCTGCTCCGTACATGAAAAATTAAAAAAGTCCCGCTTTAAAAATAAATCCCTGCACATTTCCCGTACATTTGCCGCACCAAAAAGTTTCCCATACCATTCCAGCTTTGCACAATTTCTCCAGAAGTTCGACACCCTGTTTATTCTCCCACGCAATTGAATGAATTAAAAAAAAATGGTGAAAATTAAAAAAATATATATAATTTTGTCCTAAATGCTGTTTTTTTAAATTTTATTCAACAAATTACTGCGATTCATTTATCCAGATAAAACGAGGTCTTGAGATCAACATCGGATGAAAGTATTTTTGCAGTTGGTGATTACCATACGAAATAATGCTTTACTTAATTTTATTGCTAATGAATTCAATTCAGTGGTTAGACAAAATCATTCATGTTTTCAATTAAAAAGGTTGTGGACTTCATATGAATCAATATAAAGTAACTATGATTAAGTTTATCAATAATTTCTTAAGACGAAGATACAATTTCACCAGAAATATTCCACTTCCACCCAGAGATATCTTAATACAGTCTGCAATCTCAATATAATCACAGAAATATCTTGTTATAACATATATAAAAATCAAGAAAGAGAAAAGACACAACTGGTTTCAAATTCCAAATAACAAAACTTTTTCTGGAAAACCCGATATAAAACTGATCTTCCACAATAATTCCTTATCAACCAAAAAATTTTAAACAATCTAAGGATTTTGGTACATCTGGTTGACTCGTTATTGATTGCCCACTCAAAGGAATAACTGAAGGCCGACTCAACAAGAAAACTTACTGTAAGCTAAACCTTAGATAACACAAATGGAGAAGAATCAAATTCCATCTTCTATTCGTAACCAGAATCTCTGAAATGATAAAACGCAATTCGTATAACAAAGTCTTCGAAATGAAATACAAAGAAAATGGGAAAGAAATCAAAACCTTTTCAAAACTATGAGGAACACTTAATAATATATGCAAGAAGATCCCAAACCGCATTAAAATCTAGAAGAACATATCCAAATGTATCCTTATCAATGTATTATTACTTACCTCAATTCAGTCTAGATCAGCTATGAATCATTTCGAAAAACTCGCTATTTCGAATAGAAAAAAATGATTATCTGTCGAATTTATAAATTTTCTATTTCATTAAAAATATTATTTTTGTTGGATAAAACAAAATATCCTACAAGTCTCTTTCAAGATTTTTTAGGCATCTCGCGTATTTTGGTGTAATATTGGAATTTTCGATTTTTTTATATCAATTTCGATAACTAAATTCAAAACAAGGGGTTATATCAAACAATAGTACGAAGAAATGTTGGAGGAATTTTTAAACGCTGAAATTCCTGCAAAAACTTTTCCCCATATTTTCCGTCCTTCATTGGCTTGAAATTTAAATTTTCGACTTTTTTCCATGGTATTTTTGATGAGTGAAAACAAAATGACAAGTCCTATCAAAAAATGGTCAAATAAATTTCGTAGGACATTTTGAAAGTCGCAATTCCTTGTTGGAATTTTTTTTCTTACCTCACGCCGTTTGGTTCGGAATTTGAATGTTGTGGTGCAAATTTTTGACAATTTTAATACCTTCCCAATCATAAATTATGAGGATGTAATAAATTTTAAAAAATTTGCATCTCTTTTTGGCAGAACAACTTTTTCTAATCAATTTTTGTCATCTGCCTTTTGTCATTTTTCCACAAATTTTTCATTTTTACCTTTAATGTCATTTTTATGAATGAAACCCAAACTATACGCATCCTATCAAAAAGTGATTGATACAAAATTTGTAGATGTGTTTTAGGTGCACAATTTTTGTTTACTAATTTTATTTCAAAGCTCGTGTCGTTTTTCCAAACATTTAATTTTTTTTATTTTGAATGTTATTTTTTACGATTAAAACAAAAATCTTGCGTTCTATCAAGAAGTGATTATTAAGAAATTTTTAGAGCTTTTTTGGGATCACAATTTTTTAGTATTTTTTGTGCAATTAAAATTTGAATTTTCGACTTTTCTAAAGATCTCAAAAAGTTTTCATGATAATCTTGTAAAACCTTGAAACAGCAACGTTTGTTCTTAACTTCACTTTTTTTCATATCGTGCACTGTTTGGCTTGAAATTTTGGTTTTATTTTGGTTTTTTTAAATTTTGTAAAAGCTACATCTAATAATTTCTTCTTATCGAGAAAAGTCATATGGATACATTGCTAGGCTTTCTGAGTACCACGAATAACCGTACATTAAATTTCTGAACCTTAAAAAAATGGTTTCAGAAATTTAAAAATGTCTAACTTTTTGAATTTATATCCAAAATCGCTGGTTAACGAACTTCCACTTGTGAGGAAAAGTAAGGAAAATCAGAAAAAAAGAAATAATGGGTGATGGGAAGATTCGGCATCGAGAAGTAAGGGAAAGTAATGGGAATATAAGGGACGAAAAAGTATAGCAAATGATAAGAGGGGTAGTATGAGAGGGGCAGTGAAGGGAATGGAACGTACGAAAGTAGAGTGCAGTAGGGAAGGAGTAATAGGGGGAGTAAGGTGAAATATTGGTGGGGAATGAGGCAAAATTATAGCGGGGAACTAAGAGGAATTGAGGATTGGGGAAATAAGAGAAAATATGGGGAATAATGGTCGGAAAATAAGGTAAAATGAGATTAAATAAGAAAGGAATAGTAAATGAAGAGGAGTAGGGGGGGCAGCGACGGGAAAGGAGAAGAAAAGTGAGGCGAGTAGGGGAAATTGAGGGTAGGGTAATAAGGGGAAGTGCGGCAGAGGGTGTAGGGGGTGATTAGGCGAGGGAAAGTATGGTAAATTCTAAAAGGGGTAATATAAAAGGGGTAGTGAGAGAAATGATGTGTGCGGATGAAGGGGATATTAGAGGATTGGTTATTGGGCAAGAGAGGGGAAGCATAAGTGAAATTAGGCGAAATTTGTAGAGGGGGAGTAAGAGAAAATAGGGGATAGAGAACAAGAGGAAGTCAAGAAAGGGATGTAGAGGATAATTGGGGGGGGGCGGTGAGAAATGATGAGAGTGGTAGTTTGAAAGAAACAGTGAAGCGAATGAACATTAGGGTAGCAGAGCTATTTAGGGGAGGCTAATAAGTTGAGTAAGAGAAAATGTGAGTTGGGAAGTAGGAGAAAGGATGGGAAATAAGGGTCGGAAAATAAGGTAAAATGAGGGAGGAAAAGTGAGTGAAGGGAAGAAGGAGAAGTAGGGAGAATGAGGGGAGGGGATGTGAGAAAAGTAGAGAAAATCGGTGGTAGATTTGAAGCATTTTGAAGTGATTTCATGGTGAATTCAAGAGATTGAGTGATAAATGCAATATTTTTTGTAGACTGATTGCACGACCGTGAATTATTGTGAATTTTGTAATTCGGATGTTTCCCGACCCGATGGGCAATGAGGTGATAAAAGGTTCCGTGTCGCTTCGTGTATTCCAGTCGAGGATGAAATGGTCACGCAAGCAAGTTATGGGGAGTGATCCATGACCTATGGTACGGAAAGTGAACTTGTCTCTGCCTTCTATCCATTGCGATTTTATTCTGGCGCCTCATTTACCTCTTGCGATCCTTCAAACGGAATTTATTTCCGGAGTTGGCAAGCAAAGAAGAATAATTCCATTTTAACCCAGTCCGTAATGTTCGGAAATTTACATTCTTCGCCTATTTGTGATGGTCAGATATTTTTGACAATGTGGGCTTGATAAAGTGAAGCAAAACGAGGAGAGGGGAAATTGGGGAAATTAGAAAAGGGGAATTAGGGAATGAGTGGAGAGGGAAAGTAAGGGGATGGTAGGTGAAGGAACTGATTGGAATAAAAGTAGAGGAAATTAGAGGTGTGGTAGTAGAGCAGATGATGGGCGGGAAAGTATTGGTAATGAGGAGAGAAGGAGTAGGGGAAAAATAGGAGTGAGAAAGTGAAGAGAATGAGGAGAATTGGGTAAGAAGAAATGAGGGAAGTCAGGGGAAATGTAGGATGAGGAAATAGGAAAATTATAAAACGAAAAGTTATAGGGAATGTTACATGACCTATATTACGAAAAGTGAATTTTTTTCTTATTCTTTCATTCAATTTCATTCTGGCGCCTCGTTTGTCCCTTGAGATTCTCAAAATGGCATTTATTTGAGGACTTGGCAAGCAGAAAGAATAAATCCATTTTATCTCAGTCAGCAACATGTTTGAAAATTTAAATTCTTTATCTATTTGTGAAGATGGGAAATTTTCGACAATGTAAAGTAAGGGAAGTGAGGGGAAATAAGGGAAGGGAAATAAGGGAAAATTAGAAGACGAATGTTGAACAAAATACTTAAATTTTAAACAAAATAATTAACTTTTCTTCCAAAAAGATTGAAAGAATGTTTAGCTAAGAAGCTTAGTTTTCTATCGAAAAATACGTATATTATTTGAACAAATGTATATTATTACAAATGTGTCAAATTATTACAACTGTGTCAGAGATGATTAATTTTCTACCAGAAATGTGAATTTTCAACAAACTACATGAATTTCCAACCAAACAGTTGAATCAAAAACTAAGAAATATATATTCTTAACACAAAATAAAACGAATTTTCAATAAACTAGTTGAATTTTCAACCAAACAAAATAAATTCTTAACCAAGAATGTTAGAGTACACTTTCGAACAATTTTTTTTATCTTTTTAAATAATAGAGTTTTTCTCAGTTTATTATTTAATTTTTTCATTATATTATCACTTCTATAACAGACAAATCTAAAATTTCCGAACAGTGATATTCCGGTATTGTTTTAATTTGAATGCGAAAATCAACCCCCGGGGAGTGCTCCATATTTTTTGAATTGATAGAATTGGGTTAAAGCATGAAAACGAGTTAAATGCTTCTTTCATGAGAGCTGTTCAATGTTCGTCCATTGAGAGAGTGGTGGATTTTTTCACCCCTAAAAAGTAGAAATACAACATGAAATACGTCAGTAAAAATAGAAGAATTTATTTTGAATAATGGTAGAAAATGTTATTTTTTAAAAGCAATGATCCATTTATTAAATAAAATTCAGTCGAAGTAGGCGCCGTGCGCCTATAAAAAAAGGTTTCTTACCCTATTCTGACGTTATTTAAGTAGCTGCAACCTCCCTCCCTACAGTACCTTTCCTTCCCTTAACTTTACCCCAACATTTCCTTACTTCCCGTTTCTACCCTACTTCTCCGACCCACACCTTAACCTGCAACCTTCAACCTTTAACACTTACCTTTCCTAAATTCTGCCTCATCTACTTATCACGGTCTTTACTTTCCATGACAACACTTCTCTTCCCCTACTACCCCACACCAAATTTCCTTCACTTTACAACTACTCATTTCACCTCATTAACCCTAGTTCCTCTCCCATCACTTCCGATACTTCCCCACCACTGATTAACCCTACTTTCCCTTCCCCATCTTCACCTCACTTTCGCGGTTCGGTGAAGTCAGGTGGACTTCTTTGCTGTGCAAGGAGGTCCGCGTCATTCACTGTGCGAAGGGGTACGCCTGACACCTGAGAGGTACATTTCCAGAACGTTTTGAACAAAATGCGTAGGCTCTTCCACTCAAATAATAAAATAAGTACTTATTTTTTAGGTTTATTTATTTTATCTAATATTATTGATCGAATACAAAAAGATTTTTGAAATTTTCAGATATGTCGATTCAAAGTTCCAACAAAAGATTTAATGTTCAAAATAATAGTTTGCAATTATTAATAGTTAAAATATAAATTGCCCCCGGAAACTGTGATAATCTATATTTCAATCTGAAAATATCTTTATTTTAAATCAAAAACAGATAAAATCATCTAAAAAATAATTATCTTCAACCAGAAAAGATTAATTTGTATTTTTAACCAAATAAGATCATATATTTTCCATAAGAGACCGTAAAATATGAATTTTTGTAACAGAAGAAGTTAATTTTCATACAAAAATTTACTTTATCTACCCAGAAGATTGATTATCTACCAAACGACGCCTTTTCAAGCAAACTGATGAATCTTCAACCAAATAAATATCTTTTTGACAAAGCAGTAGAAGTTTTAACCAAGCAGGTAAATTCAGAGAAAAGAATGAATTCTCACCCACGAAGATTGATTTGATGCTAAAAATTATGCATTTTGAACAAAATTCTAACATTCTCAAAAAAATAGTTACATTGTCAACGAAAGAAATTATTTTTAAACTGAAATGATGAATTTTCCAGCACGCAAATGAATTTTCAGAAAAGTAGTCACCTGTAGAAAAGTAGTTAGTTCAATTTTTAACAAAGTGGTTGAATCTTCAACTAAAAAAGAGAAAATCCTTAACAAAAAATATGATAGCTAATATTAAAAGAAAAAGTATTTCAATTTTAACTGAAAGCAAGTTGAAATGATCCAAAAAGACGATTTTTCATAAAAACATTTAAATCCTTATTCAAACAACATTTTTATTTTAAACCAAACAGTTTAAATTGAAAAAAAGGTGAAACTTCCACTAAAATATGATTTTTTAACCAAGGCGACGAATTTCCAACAAAATCGTTAATTTTTCAACCAAACCAAGATTTTTCAGTCAAGAAAGAAAAAAAAATTAGAAAAATTCTGATTTGAAGGCAAAAATGATCTCTAATACAAAATAAAAATATGAGATATTTTTTTTTACAGGATTATGCAAAATTGTAGGCAAATTTTGAATCAGTTTAGAAGACATATATGACTTTTTAACGTTTGGAAACGATTTAAGAATATTTTATAAATTTTCCAAAACCTTTCAAAGTCTCAAAATATTTTCAATCACTTTAAAATTTCAAACATTCATCAGTACGTATCTTTCAGACTGACTCGAATTATTTACTTTAAATATTCCCAGGAACCAAATTTTTTATTTTTTGAAATCTTTTTATAATTCAAATTATTTTTAAAAATTTTCAAACTTCTCGTTGTTTCTTGAAAGATTCGAATTTTACATCCAAATTTGAAAACATTCTATCGCTTATAATCCTCCATATGCTTTTTTGAAAATTTGGGGAACATTTTGAAACGTTTCGAAATCTTTTTTAATATTTTCTTAACATACATTTTGTGGAACGAAAAATCATTCTTAATATTTCCAGAATACTGAAGGAATTTTTCTATCATCTTAAATCGTTTGAAAATTCTTAAATGGCTTCAAAATTTTATTTTTAAATCTTCAAAAATATACATTTCGATTAAAATTTGTTGATGTTTTGTCACATTTTCTAATTAGTTTTGAATGTTTTCATAACTGGTGAAACTTTGAAATATGTTTTGAATAATTCCATTTTTCTCATCTCTTTTAAAGTGTTCAAAGGATTATAAATACTAGTGTGATAGCAAATTGTTGAGCACAGAATTATTTCTCAATAGTAAAGAACATTTGCAATTGAAATTTTTTCTTTTATCCATAATGTATAGAAACATTCAGAAATGAATTGCATCATGAAATGAAATTACTTATTTGGAAATGAGGATTCATTAAATTGATGTTGCAGAAAATTGAGAAAATTATTAATCTTGAATAATAAATAAATGCATATAACCTCATTCGATAAGGTTATCGTTATGAATAGAATCATCCTGACATTTTTAAATTATTTTGCTACAAAGTTATGAATAGAATAGTTGCCTATATCATATAAGATTTATTCACAATATAAATTTCGTCTTTTAGAAATAAATTTTAGATCTAAAATTCCTCACTTGGAAATTGCGATTTACAAAATTGCAGATAATTCAAAAGAATAAATTGGTGAAAACCGCTCAAAATCATATTCAAGCAGTATGTAGTTAATCAGAAATTCAACAGCGATGAGTGCGAGAATTTTAACAATTTCGTTTCCTAAACTTCATCAGATTAGACCGGTTGGAATGCAAAAAATAATAAAGCAAAATAATCATTGAATTTATTATTAATTCTACTATTTTATTAAGCAGGTGTAAAACTTGTTTTATTCAGCATACTTTATTTAAATTAATACGCAAAGCAATCAGTTAACAGAAATACTGTAGACTAATTACTTAAAAAATGCTTCCCAATTATCACAATAAGATATTTACACTCTTTCCGTGCCATGTTTAAAGAAGAGAGCGAAGCGATGTAAAGTATAAGACGGTGAACATGCAACATGAGAAGGAAAAAGGAAAAAGACTAGCACTAGAAACACGATTCTTCTATATTTTGTCTCCCTATTTTAGTTTTGCTAGTTTCCTTCAACTGGAAAACTTCACTATATTTTAGGTTGAAGCGGTCTTGTAAATAAAAAAATAAAAAAATTGTTTAATTCCTTTTACGGGGTGCAGAAAAGATGCAATTACAAGTATCTGCTTGACGCATACGCATTGGTGAATCGTGCACCTTTAGGAGCACTGCTTCACACTCGCAGACAGAACTGATTCACACTTGCATAAAGCACTGCTTCACACTCGCAGGGAGCACGAGCCCGTGAGGCCTCCTGTCTCAAATAATTTTTTTCTTAACAATTTACAATAAGAAAATTGAGAGTGCCTGCCATTTGTAGACATTGAGTATAACCTCACTGAACCAAAGCGATTGTGGAATATAAACAGTTTACGACACAAGATGGTACGATTAGTACAATTGGTGAACAGTTTTGGTAAATATGGAGAGTATTTTGCTGACCGGTGGAAGCATTTTGCTCAACGATGTTGGAGATTTTGCTCATCACCTTCACGCACCATGCAGAATCAACCATTTTTTATGTCTGAACATGGAGGACAAACTTAGGTTTTGCACGTATGTACAGAGAAGAATAATTTCAAAGACTGTCTGAATTATAACTGAAAAATTCTGTGTCTCTTACGTACATTTTTGGATACTTTTGAGAATATGCCAAACTAGCTTTCAATTCGATCTCGACTATTTCCACTTTGTTTATTTTTATAATTATATGGCGCTCACTTCACGAGTCTTTTCTTCCGATTAGCAAATTTATTTGCTTGCTCATGGAGGAAGCATTAGTTTTTTTCAGTGAAAGACAAACCAAAGTTTTCATTTTGATCAATTTAAAAATAGACATTTAGAAATAATACAAACAATTTTTTAAATACAAAGACAAATCAGAACAAATCAAATTTCCTAATCGAAATTATAATTTTTCGAGCTGGAAAAGGGAAAAGAAAAGTTCTGTAAAATCCTGTCCCTTTCCCAGCTTTACGATTTCCTTAAAAAAATTGTCGGAATTATTCTATTTGAAAATTCAAGATCAAAAAGACTTTTCCACTCATGCGTCAACTTTGAATTATCTTGATGAAAGAAGTTTTTCTGTTCGGAACAGATGATTAAAATATAATAACTGAACATCATTTTTTTGATCTTCAAGAAAGTCTATCAATATTATATATCACTCGATTTGCCTCGAATCAAGGAATTTTTTCCGTTCATGCATCAATTTTGAATTATTTTAGTGAAAAATGCTTTACTATAGAAAACCATGTTTTCAAATATTATGCTTCACCATAGCTTTCTTACTCTTCAATATCATTTATCAAAGTTATAAATCAATCGATTCGTCTTAAATCAAGAAAACTTTTCTGTTCTCGCATGAACTTCAAATTATGAGAATGAGAAAATTTTTACTCTAAGAATCGAGTTTGGAAATATATAAATCACCATAACGTCCCTACTCTTTAATTAAATTTATTATAATTGTAGGTCAATCGATTCGTCCCAAATTCACACATCTTTCCCGCTGTCGCATCAACTTCAAATTAAGATAATGAAGAAAGTTTCACTATGAAAAACCGGTTTTTAACATGAGGGCCTGGCAGCACCAGATTAGTGCTAGAAAAGACTGACTAGATGCTGGAGAAAAAACTTATTTTTCTATAGGTTGCTTTTTATTTGTAATACTCTTGTATACCTTAAAATGCTGGTCATTAAATTGTAATAGTCAGGGAAAAATCAGAACAGAGTTGAGGAATTTTGAAAATGAAGTTTCTCGGCCGCCCTGTACTTAGTTCCTTTTTATATTCAAACTCAGAGTAGGTCATAAATCTGTAATAATTTCAAGAAGTAGAGCTCGAGGAAAATATCGTTCTTGAGTTTTGCGAACGACGTATAATCGATCAGAGCAGAAAAACATGCAGAACGCTCAGAGGTCGTCGCAATGGATAAGGTATCCTGTGCCGAGGTTTATACCTCGCGTGAAGGAACGAGATGGTAGCGTCGATGCTACTTAAATATTGACGCACCGAAAAGCGGTACGCAAATAAGCGACGGCTTCTCGTATTCCTATTTTCCGTTGCCGTCGTTGATAAGGGGCTTTCGCTGAAAAGGGTCGTTGCTGCTGAACTTTATTCGGAATTTCTGAGTCGAGTTTACGGTTGCTGTAGTTTAAGATTTTTTCGTCAAATCCTGCTCTCAACGGAGTTTACCTTACGTTTAAAGTTACCATCCCATATTTTTCTTAAAGTCATCATTGCATTGGAAGGATAGACAATTGTTATTTCGAGTATTAAAGGGGAAAGAATGCCGGGATCAAGTAATTCTACTTGCAGTAAGCGATATCTTTGCATAGGGATTATTTGCCACCATTATTCTTAGAGAAATATTTTTAAAAATGTATTCGGGAAGTACAGAAATTTTTTCTTTGCACGCATATACAAAGCGCTTTTATGACCAGAGTTTACAGATATCGCAAATGGTCGTTTCTGCATCCTGCACGAAGTCGATGAGGTAAATCCTGAAAATCGGTGAGCAAAATGTTTTCATCAATGAGCAAAATTCTCTCCATGGTTACAAATACATTTTTCTCAACACTTTTACTAGCACAGTCATCTAGGATCGTAAACAGTTACTATGTTAACATCGTGTTGGGTTGGTGAGGTTATATTCTGTGTCTGTAAGAGGTGAGCAAACTCAGGTTTTGAATTGTCATTTGTCAAGAAATATATCATTTGATACAGGCGGCCTTTCGGTTGAGTGCTCTCTGCGAGTGTGAAGCCGTTTCAACTTCTCGAGTATTCTTTTGTTGAATGTCATATCGGCTATTGTCAAGCACCAAACGATTCCGAACGACATTTTCGGAATATCTCGGAAACGTATAATGCATCTTTAAAATGTTCGTGGCAGTAGAAAATTAACGAACAAAGAACATGCATTCTAAAATTTTCATTTTTAATTTCTATCAATTTCTAAACAGTCAAATATATTTTTTTAATTGAAATTTACTGCAAATATATATTTAACTATTGCAAATTGAAATAGGAAAAAATAATGAACCATTATCGATTCACTCCTCAATGATTTAATAATTTGGTAGTACTATCAGCATTGAATAAGCGCTAAGCGCGCGTATATTTTTTCTTTTTCAGAGGAAACACAATTTTTGAAATAAAATAGAAATTCCGAATAACTATTTTTTTGTTAAAAGGTTTTGAATACCTAAATTTGAGCTAAAATTATATCCTGACATCTGAGAATGAGACAATTAGTAGGGGAGACCACCCTAAAGCAGATAACGATCCTACAGTAGATAATCATTGATTAAGAATACTAATGGATGTTAAATAATTAATTAAATTAATTAATATCTAACACACGATTCGTGTTATTATATAAAAAATAGAAATAATTATTTTACTTATATTTGTGCTTATAATTGAGGTTTATCTATTGTTGGATCATTATCTACTGTACGGTGGTCTCTCCGATTTTCAGTTTGTTTACAAATTTATATGAATATAACTATCCTCAGATTCTTAAGAAACTTGAGAAAGATTTTTGAAGATGGCAGACGTGCCGAAAAAGAATCTGGAAAATTTTAAAGAAATGTTTTCATTTTACAGGATTTCTAAAAGTTTGAAAGGAATTAACAAATACCTTATATTTTTGAAAATCATTTCAAGTTTAAAAATATGCTCAATTCCTTTGAAAGTTCTAAAATCATTAAATATCTTTATAAATTATTCCAATTTTTCCTGATATTTTTTTGAAGTATTCAAAATTAAGAAAATTTCATTGAAATCTTTCCGATTTTTTTCACAATTCTGGAAATCTTATGAAAATTCTCAAATTTTCTTTTAAAATTAATTTTTTGAATAATAAATCACTTGGAAATTTCCCAGAAATTAAAAAAAAATGTTTTTATTCCCTTGAATTTTCGGGACGACTAGCCAAGCTCATGAAAAATACTTCACTACGCATACCGAATTTCGGGACGCCGAGACACCCCGTAATTTTTATAATCAGAAAATCATTCAAAGATTTCGCCGAAGTCTTTAGAACATTTTTCATTCGTTCAAAAACTTTCAAAATTCTTTAAAAACATCTAGAATTTTGGTTAAAAATATTCAAAAATTTCCAATTTTTAAAATTTTTTTGAAATTTTAAACATAATTTCTATTCTCTTCAATCGTTTCAACATCTTTAAGAATGTTATTTTGTTGAAAATTTGAAAAAATCTGCATTTTAAACAATTTTGAAAACTCTACAGGCATCAAGTTATTTTTTTATCTCTCCGAAACTTCTAGAAATCTCTTGACATTACTAAAAAAATTTCTAAAATTCTGATATTTTGCGACATTTAAACATTTTTCTTTGATATCTACTGAAGTCTTTTTATATTAATAATTCGAATTAATTATATATTAAAATTATACAATTGAAAAAATGGTTTTCGTCCTGAATATAAAATGACAGTATTTTTAGATTCATTTATTTTTTTAAATAAATTATAGAATTGATGAATTTCAAAATCAACATTTCTTTAAACATTCTTTGTAATCATATAGAGACTTTTCATTTTTCTGGCAATTTAGTCCCCATTGAATCGTCTAAAATTATTAATTGGTCAAATTATTGAAACAATTAGCGGAAGTTGAGAGTGATATTTTTTCAAGGTATGTTAAACAATCAATACTGTTTTCTACTTTATCCAGCAAAATATTAACTTTTATGATTTTCTGAAAGATGGTTTAAACAGATAAAATACAAACAATTGAAAGTTATTTCAAAAATATTTGCGAATTGATCTATTATGAAATAAAAATAAAGTTGGAAAATCCGAAAAAAATGCCTTTACCATGGATTTTACATAAAACTGTTATTTTGCATTTTTTGGGGCATTTTTCGGGCACAATATAACTGGGTTATGAAACTCAAAATAAAAATGTATCGCGTGAAAAGTATTTCTTGAACATTCCTTAGAAGGTTTTCTATTTTACAATTATACTACTACTAATTTTACTATCATACAATTTGAAACGACTTTTATTTAGGATCCTACAATTTTGGATAGCTAAATCGAGAAAATTTGGAGTACTGATGCTTTCATTTCGAAACTGTAAAATTTGGAAATTCTTCTAATTATGTGACGTTGCAGATTTTGCAAATCTAAATTCGTGAACATGAAATAAATGGATCTCTAGCAATTCAGGAACCGAACATTAGGACTTTGGTGGTTCGGAACTCACCTTAAACTGTAGGTACCCTCAAAAGAGGCTGGTTACGTACCAGGAATAAAAGTGTCTTTCGGGAGCCTAACATTGGGAGTCTCCATTCGATTTAAAGAAGACTCTGAATGAGGCAGCGATCTTCTTTGGTAGAGATCCATGTCGAGGGGACTACCGTTCGGCGGTGGCTGGTCGATTTCGAGTAATACGAGTGTGGCACAATAAACTTTATAGCTTGAGCGCCAGGGGCAGACCCCATTAAAACTAACTAACTCTGACCATATGAGTAGATTTTGTCGTCGATAGCCGTTATGCGTAAAGTAGCTCTATAGGTTGTGCCCGTACGACGCACTATACCATATATTTATCAGAGCATAATACCCGTGATCAGTAGGTAGTACGATTTAAACTTGAACTATTAAGTGCGAGCATTAAATCATTGTATTTGAATTAAAATTCTACAGCTATAGTTGCGCTCCCAGAACGTGTCCTCCAATCATAGTAAGATATCCTTCACCCGATCCACTAGGAGTGAAGAAGGCCGCGACCAATCAGAACCACGAATTAGGCTCGAGGAGGTAAACGGACTGATGAGCCGAATTTCGTCACGAGATTTGCTCTCTTTAATCTAGTAATCTCTCTAGTAAGCTATCTCTATAATAATCCTGCCGCTCGAAACTGTAAATCCAATTCGTCTTGATCCTTAATGTCAAATTCACATAGTAAAAAGAAACTAATTGTGACAAATTGAGATAAGTTATCGCTAGAGCTTCCGTGAATCTCGCATTACGACTATCTCGAATTGGAGCAGGTCGCGAATTCTTTCAAATTCGGAAAGATGTAATTACATTTTCAAACCTGCTATTTTGCCGAGTTCGCAAACAATTTTTAAGACACCTTATTCCTTATTTAAGGCCTTATACACTTGGGATAACTGATTCGAGTCTGAAGGCGTGCAATTTTCATTAATTTTTTCGAAATGACCTGGAGAACGCGTTAGAGCGAATCGAAACGCATTCAATTCGCGCTGGCTCAATTCGTTTGAACTAATCAGAAAGCGGAATTCGGGCGAATTCAAAAATATTAATTTGCAGCGATTCGTCCCAATTAGTGTCTTCTTAGTGGGGTTGGCTGTACCCTATATAAAATTGTTGGTGGAGCAAGATTCTTGTTATCAGTTATCCGTGCAGAAATTTCAGCGTGGCGCGGGTCGGGCCCAGATCTGGCAGAATGTGGGCCCAGTCGGGCAATCCTACCAGCGCCAGATTCGAAATGAAACGCCTGACCTGATCAGGGCCAGACTGGGGCATCCAGAAGGACGATCGGATCTGGCCCAGACCAGCCCCCTCTTATTTTTGTATTCTTAGCCATACAATTATTTTTTCATAAATCCAATATAATCTTTTTTAGATAATTTGGGCCTATTCCTATTTCAAATTCAAATCTGCATTCAAAGTGAAAAATTGACTAATCTCAATAGTTTTTGCGTAGAAAGTTTTTTTTTTATTCTAACTCGAGCATTGAAAAAACGTTTTACACAAAGAAATTAGCCACTTTTTCACTCCGAAATCAGATTTGATTCAAAACAGGAATAGGCCCTAAGTATCTGAACAAAACTTACTCGGGTATTCATCGTATTCATGGAGTAAAATAAGGCAATTCAATTTTGAGGTTAGGTCCTGATTCCCAGGCCCCTAATAACACACGTCCCAGTACATAATTATTTTTTTTCTTTATATAAGGTTTTTTACAAAATATTTAAATTTTGGTACCTGAATCTAAATTACTAGAAACCCCACATATATCAATAGGATTTTCTTCATTTTGTATGACATTAAAATTTATAATAGAATTTTCTTCGACTTGTTGGAGGTTTACGGGTTCCATTTCAACTTCTGCATTTACTTGAATCGGAGCTTCAATCCTTTGCTCATTAGGAACTTCCAGTCCCTCTTCTTCTTCATCGTCAGTATCTGTAATAACTTGTTATTCAGTAAAAGTTATTTGTAAAACAGACTTAGAGTAGATTACCTATTTTTTGTTTTCACCATTTCTATCTTGTAAACCTGAAACATTCTGACGATCATCGAGAAAAATTACGTAAGACAATAAAGCCAAGTGGACGCACAAACATAACCTCTGCAAACGTTCCTACGTTTAAGTTAATGTTTATACAGTTTTCTTAACTTATTATTTTTAATTTATTTTGAGGTTAAGTTTGCTTTACCGATTATGATAAATCTACTTACCTTCATCTTCATTGCGCAAGCAGGGAATGGCAGCAATTGTCCTATGTTTCCGTACCCGTAGGGAAACTGTATGAGTACATTATCTAGTAATCATTGGTTTAAAAACCCTTTTGAATTCTATTTTAACGTTGTTTTTGCAAAATTTATAAAATTATAAAACTGATTGTTTGTCTAGGGAGAATTCTGAAGTGTTATTCAAATGATAACGTTTAATTTTTTTGGCAGAAGATTGCGAAGAAAGAAAAGTTTTAATTCTGGTAGATCGCAACCACCTCTTGTGAAAATTTCGGGAAGGAAATTCTGCTTGAATTTGTGTACGATGTCCTTTCAGATTCTTTCCAAGTGTATTACTTTGTCTCTCCCAAGAAGGTATTAATATTACTATTGAAACCAATGCATTTTGAAATTCGTTTCTTTTTTCCTAACAAATAATTGTACAATCTGGTAGGATTGCTTAATTTCAAACGGTAGATAGTAATTTTCAAAATGTTCTAATTTATTGAGTTCGCCTTCAATATTATATTTTTGACATTTTCTATTAAATATAGTTTGAACACTCAAGCCGTTAAATACGAGAGCAGTGAAAAAAATTCAGATTCAGTACCTTCCATACCGGAATTGTGAAAGCAGCAAGAATTTCTAAATACAGATTGCTCTCGTCGTCCAAGTTAAAACTTTATTACCTCATATTTTTTATCACTTTGCGAAAAGCGAGACACGAGCCTTCGCTTCAGATTCGTGCAGAACTTGGCTCATTACAGTATATAATAAAAAGTCGTTATTCCACTGCTCTTATCTTCGTGAAATAAAGAGACGAAAGGCGGCCACGCTTACCGACTGAGTAGCTCCGAGACCCCTAATCTAAACAGTCTTATGTCACGACTCTCAGTAATTTGTTTCTTTATACAGTATGAAGTGAAAATTTCTTCAAATTCGGAATACCTTATTGGCTGCGCTAATATTATCTCACCAATACCCTATCCATGACTTGTTCAATTTGCTAACTGCAAATTGTAAAATCAAGGGAAAGGAAAAGTATGTGAGACGACCTTGCACTGCTCAACACAATTTATGCATATTTACGTGGTGCAATGCTCGTTAACGTATACAACTTTCAACTTTTGAGATCCGAGAATTTCTTGACGCTCCACAAGACGCTTTTCCACTGACAAGGGGAAGGCCTTCTCTGCAAAATTCAAATTTTGACGAGACCACTTTTAATCGATAGAGATTCAAAAATAAACGAAAGTTCTTCCGGTGTTTTTCCCATTGGGCCGTAGTTTTTTTAATGAATTTTTAAAGTTTTGGGTCAGCGAGACGCCCGAGAGACCATGAGCTCGCGCGACACACTTTCAACAACCGCCGATGGCGCAGCGGTAGAGAGCCCGGTCGGCCACCACGCTGCTGCTGGTTCGAATCCTATTGTCGTCATTTTCTTTGTTAATTTTTGTTTTGTTTATTATTGTATAAAAAGCTTTTTTTTATCATTTTACGTCATCTGTTATATTTTTCAGGTAAATTTAATTTTAAAAAAGTGCAATTTTTACAGGAAAATAAAATACCAACGGTTTTTTTTGTTTGAAAAAATGTTATTATTTATTATTCGCAATCTTGAGGGTGGTAACCGTCTTAAAAGCACTTGAAACGCAATGTCTTGTCGCAGCGAGCACATTTTATAAACGCTGCACCGCCGCATTCGCAATTTTTACGTGTCAATGATAGCGGGAAGCAGACTTCGTTGACATTGTTAAATGCAACCTTTTGCGGTAACAATTTGGAAGCGTACCACGCGTACTTGATCATATTAGTAAACGATGGGGAGCTGAACTGGTGGTGCACAATGGAATGAATTTTGATGGCATCCTCACGCTTTTACGACGATTTTCAAAATAAAATGAACCTAAACAACATAACAGACGATGTAAAATGATAAAAAAAGCTTTTTATACAATAATAAACAAAACAAAAATTAAC
>CAKNXH010000606.1:412137-429206 GCA_932178445.1 Andricus quercusramuli | reverse complement strand
TTGGAGAGAGTCGATTATCCGTTACGTAATTTAAGTACAGCCCCTAACATTTTTCCCACTTGTTCATAATTTATCAATCTCATGACTTGGAAAGTTTTTCTATTTGCCTCATACTGGTTTCCCCTATTAAAATAAAAAAAATCGAAATTGAATCTATTAAACAAATAAGCACTTTCAAACTTATTTGTCCATACTCAAGCCGTAAAATAGAAGAGCAGTAAAAAGTTTTCAAATCCAGTATCTTCCATGGAATTGTAAAAGCAGCCGTAATTTCTAAATACAGATTTTTCTCGACGTCCAAGTTTACAACTTTATTACCTCATATTTTTTATCACTTTGCGAAAAGCTAGAAACGAGCCTCAGTTTAGATTCGTGCAAAACTTGGCTCATTACAGTATATAATAAAAAGTCGTTATTCCACTGCTCTTATCTCCATGAAATAAAGAGATGAAGGGCGGCCTCGCGTTCAGATTAAGTAGCTCCGAGGCCTCCGAGCTAAATAGTATGATGCCACGCCTCAGGGTGCTTTGTTTCTTTATACAAGAGCAAAAAGTCGGATAAAATTCTCCATAAAAGGTACGAGCTGAGTTCAAAAGGAGATAAATTGATATTCCCTGAATTCAGTTTTCCTGAAAATTTATTTTGCATATAATCATTTGACCGAATAGCGAATCGCTATACTTCTTAATTAAGCGAATTGTCAATTTACCTCATTTTTCTTCATTAATTTTATTTATGCCTGAAATTGAAAATTAGTCAGCTTGTTCAGTTTTGAATGATTATGGTTTAAAATAATACAGTTTTGATCATATTTCATATTAGTCACAATTGGAAAATTGTTGAATTTCAGATATTTATAAACAAAAATGCTTTAAGGGCCCAGCCGGATAGTATGTGAAAAGTTTTCTTGAGCCTTATCCAACCGGACTTTGTCGAACTGTGGTCAAATTGGAGTTCTTAAACAAATTATTTCAATAATTTTTGGCGCGAAATTCAAATTTCGACAGTAATTCAAATATTTTGAGTTCAATTTTCTCGAAAACGAAAATACATACATTAGCGAAAAAAATTGCACAGTTTTTTCATACATCAGGTATTTATTATGAATTTTTAAAAAAAATTTCGAAGTGGTGAATCATTGTGCGAAAAAATTAAAAAACGTACTTTCATGCGAATGTCGGACTTCAAAGACCCTACATGAATTTTGAAAGAATTAAACAAGTGACTTTTGCACTATTTGTAATGAGAACTGTCGTCTGGTATATTCCCGAAACTTCTGACCATTACAAAATATTTGTCTACAGGAAATTCTCTCAATTGTTATATCTTTTACAGTTTGTAGGGCCACTGCAGCTTACCAATTTCTTTCGTATTACACGATTCATGATTTTCTTCGAAGTCCATAATTTTTGTTTTATTTACGTTAATTCTGAGGCCAAAGTTCTTCCGACTTGCATTCAGTTTGTTCAACATTCTTTTCAAGTCTTCTATTGACCTCGCCATAACAGCCTTATTATCTGCGAGCCCTAACCCACGTACCCTCACTGTCCCAAGATCCACACCTTCTTCGTCGAAGAGGGCCACTCTGAGACACATGTCCATGTGAATATTAATTCAGAAAACATTTTAAAAATACTGGCTTCAGCATGAATTATACATAAAACTGCTAGTTTACATTTTTGGAGCATTTTCAGGGCAAAACATGAAGATCAGGGGGAAGGATTTCTAGTTTTCTATCCTAATATTTTCAAACTATTTGAGTTATCTGCCGTGGTTTGGAAGAGCACCGTTAACTGCATTTAGGATAAGTCCCTTGAGCCGCCTACCGTTAACTGCGTTCAGGTGACTTATCCGAATTGCAGTAAATGGTGTTCTTTCGAATCACGGCAGTAATGCGAACTGATAACAGAATCCATTATTCTCTGTCGAAAAGTCTACTATGAAGCTTTTGGTTAAGAATTCGTTCTTAATATTAGGTTTCATTATTCGATTCAATTTTCAATCAAAAAGGTGACTTTTAAACACACTTTCGGAATTCTAAACAAAATAGTTGAATTTTAAACCAAATAATGAAACTTTTAATGAGAAAAAACGAAATTTGAACCAAAAATTTTATGTAGACTTTTCCAGAGAGATTAATGACCATTCAATCAAAAATATTTGGATTTTCTTATCAGTTTGCATTACTTTAAAACTTTGAAAATATGTGGATAGAAATTTGGAAAACATGGTTCAAAAATCAAGTTAATTTTTTATTACACAGCTAGGTTTCCGGAAAAATGGGGAGAAAAGTACTTGCTATCAACTTTTTGTGAAGTAAAGTTTGGCCACCTCTCGAGGAAGGTTCAAGGGATAATTTTCAGCCATTAAATTTTAAATCCTTGAACATGCTCCAAAAATGCAAAGTAGCAGTTCTGTGCAAAACTCATTCTAAAAACGGTATTTTAAGAAATGTTTCCTGAATTAATTATTCACACGTACAATTGTCTAGGGAAGGCCCTCTTCGACGAAGAACGTGTGGATCTCGGGACATTGAAGGTGCGTGGGTTAGAGTTCGCAGATAATAAGGTTGTTATGGCAGAGTCAATCAAAGACTTGCAAAGAATGTTGAACAAACTGAATACAAGTATGAAGAACATAGAACCTCAAAATTAACGTGAATGAAACAAAAATTATGGTATTTGAAGGAAATCATTAATCGTATTATACTAAAGAAATTGGTAAGCTCCACTGGCCTTATAAACTGCAGAAGATATCGTAATTCGGAGAATTTTGTGTAGAAAAATAGTTTTTCAGTAGTGTCAGATGTTTCTGGAACATTCTAGGCGACTATTCTTATTGCAAATGGTGAAAAAGTCATTTGTATAATTTTCAAAATAATCATGTAAGCTCTTCGAAGCAAGCTGTGTGAATTTTTTCGCTTATGTATATATTTTTTTCGAGGAAATTCGAATGAAAATATTTGAAACTCTGCCAAAATTTGAATTTCACACCAAAAACTGTTGAAAAATTTATGAGATGTATTTTTAAGAGACCTATAATTTGATCCCAGGTTGATTGAAATCCGTCAAAGACAATCCGAGATATACGTAAAAAACTGGAAATTCATAAACGTGACCTTGAAAGATCATCTTGACGGTTAAAAGGCTAAACATTTCAGAAAAGAGTTTTCTTTTTGTATCGTACGCATGGGACCAAGTCCGGTTGGATAAGGCTTAAGGGCTCTTTTCACATACTTTTCTGGCCCTTTGGATTATTTTGGAAATCGAATGTCAAGTTTCCAATTCTGAAACTACCAAATTGAGGAAATTTTGAATGTAAATCATCAATCTTACAGGATTTTTGATTTTACACATTTTTATCAAGTAGGGATATCGGAATCAGTTCGAATTTTGCAGAGGGATCGATTTGTCGTACCCAAGAACCGATTATTTTGAATCGATCCCAGTTTCAGGAATCAGTTATGATATCGATTTTTTCCACCAATGTTCACTTTTTTCTATTAATTCACTTCAGTTTAATTAATTTGCATTATTATTTATGGTGATTTAATAAATAAAATCAAATTGCAAGTAATTGCTTGTTTTTCTAAGGGGCAGGAGGCGAGGGGAATCTTTGGAATGGGAATCGACGAATCGATTCTCACCTTCAGGTCCGAAACCTTGGACGCTCCCTAATTTTAAAAATTAAGTGCAGAGGGGAATATTTGTAGCTTAGCTCTTCCGGTTTAGTGGGAATCACGAAAATGTAAAGCATTCGCGTTAATGTGGAGTAAATGCAAAAAGCGTGAGCGCCACGTCGGAAGGGAGTAATTAATTTTCTCTCAAACCTGCTTGCGCTCCTGCTTCGAATACCTAGTGAATGGATATAGTGGACAAGACAGTTAAGAGTTTCCGGTGTCGTCTATCAATTTTAAATTAAACGAAGAACATTACGGCGATTAATTATGTTGCCCTAGATCTCAAGCCGGAAGTGATGAAAATAAAGCTGTTATGAAGTCATTTTTTCTTTCAATTTTAATAAAATATAGAATTAAATTGGGATTTTAAATATAACAGGGATCACAAACTAGCCTATTTCGCTGAATTTCCCCTTGTTTGAAACATTCCCCTTTCTTGAGTTTCGCAGCCCCCTGGCAGAAACCCGTCATAGTCTTTTCAAAAAAGGGGAAGTTAGGGGCAATAAAAAGCAGAGAAGTAGGGAAAGTAAGAGAAAATGAAGTCACGGAAACTACGGAAAGTGAGGGGAGATGAAAGGGGAAGTAAGGAAAGTAGGAGGGTGAGGAAAAATGAGTGGTGGGGAATAGAGGGTAGGGGAATTAGGGTATATTTGTGTAAAAGGAGTAGTGAAAGTACGGAAATTGAGGAGGGGGAGGATAATTCAAAGTGAGTGAGGGAGGCAGAAGCAGGGGAAGCGAGAGGCAGTTAGTGGATAGGAAGTAGAGGAAGTAAAGGGAAATGATGAGAGGGAAATAGGGTGAAGTAAGTGAAAATCAGAGGAGAGAAAGTAGATCAAGTAAGGGAAAACAAGTGATGGGGAAGTGAGGGAAGGGGTAGTGGGGGAAATAAGTAAAATTAGGGTAGGGAGAAAAGGGAAAGTAGGACAAATGAGGGAAGGGGGTGCTGAAGGAGTGAAGGGAAATCAGGGGAGAAAAATAAGGCGAAGTTAGGAAAAAGGAGAGTAGAGAAAGTAAGGAAAATGAAAAAAAGGAAAAGTAGTGGCATTGCGGGGAAATGAAGGGAAGTTAAAGTGTGGAAAGTGAGGAGAAATTATGGGAGTGAAAGTAGGTGAAATTAGGGTAACTAGGGGCGACTGAGTAGGGAAAGTGAGGTGAAATCCAGAGTCTGAAGGTAAGGTACATCAGGGGAAATGAAAAAATTGATACTTGAATTAACAACAGACAAAAATTCAATTTTTTTACAATCAAGAAATTGAATATTCAACTGTTGATAATTGGAGAAAATTTATTTCCAACAATAAAATATTTTTTCAAAAATAATTTTTCAATTATTTAACGTAACTAGGTAACTTCGAATGAAAACAAGATATGTTAACGAAATAGTTGTACCCTCAACCAAGTAGATTTGAATCTTAGAAAATCTTCAACCAGTAAACGTTAGTGAAAAAAAAACAATTTTCAACCAGTCAAGTAACATCAACTAAAACCACTTATAAAATCTGGTCAGTGACATAACATCAAAAAAAAAAAAGATATATCAGTTTTCAACTAAAAATTGAATAATTAGATTTTCAGATTAAAATACTAATTCTCAACAAAAAGAAACGAGTTTTCAACAAAATGATTTCATTTTCAACCAGAGAGATGATTGAAAAAAATTTGAGCAAAAGAGTCCAACATTCAACTAATAAGTTAAATTTTCAACCAAAAAGATAATTTTCAAGCAAGAATATTATTTTCTACCAAAAACACGAATTTTCAGAAATAATACGTGACTTGTTAACCAAATGATTGAATTACGACCAAATAATATAAATTTTGAAGCAAAGACATGAATCTCCAACCATAAAATGACTCTTTAACAAAATAGTTGCATTTTAAACAATATAAATGAATTATGAATCAAATAGTGGGACTTTCAACTAAACCGTATAAATTCCGTACCAAAAATATAATATTAGACGTCAAAAAAAAAATTAACTTTGAAAACAAAAATAGTTGGATTTTCTGATTGTGTTCTAATAATTTAGTTCACAATTTAGGCGAAAAAAGAGAAAAAGGTGCAGTTTTTTGAAAATATGGAAGAAGTAGAATTTGCTTAAGAAAGGAGAGAAGAGGAGAATGGTGTAATCTTTCGCAATATTTAAAAGTTCGTTAATTCTGCAGTTGAGATATAAATTCTTATTATACAGCAAAAAAATTGTCGTTCTTTTTCTTTCATACTATTTTAGATAATAGGTACAGTCCAAGTCCCATATAATGATAGTTTCAGGGGTTGCCTCGCACTGGCCTTGTTACTAAAACGGTAGCCTCGAAACGTAAACAATCAAGGCCACCTGAACCTTTTCCAATTGGAATGCATAATATTGCGCAATATACTCGACGGAGTACTCGCTTACTGCGGCTCTTCTGCAATGCACCAAATGAGTTGTGGTAAATAATAAAAAAACTTGAAAACATTGGTTACATGTTGAATCTAATATTTATGTGACATTAGTTGAGAAATTATGTACACTGCCCTAAGCAGTTCCGGACATTTTTCTAAACAGTTGAGCAAAGTGTGCTTCAAATGAAGACGTACAAAAAATTATTTGTACCGGTCATTCTGAATTAGAAACTTAATTTCGAAGCTTCTTCTCTACGTTTAATGAGTTTTCCGAGAATTGCAATATTAGAAGTACTTTCCATATGAAGTGCGCAGCAATTTATTTTCTTGGAAGTCATCAGAGAGGAAATGAGATTGATTATTTTTTTAGGCTGAATGTGCCCCTAGAGATCCTTGGAAAAAAGTGCTTTCAGGATTTTAATACACTTTAGGACACCTTCCTTAGGAGCCGAAACTCTTAATTCATAAGCTGTTGCGGCTGCGTCTTTTTTGCGATGTAAAATGCAACGCCTGCCGGCTAAGAGGATTGAGAGAGCAGAAAAGAGAAGGTAAAATTGCTTAAATATAGAGAGAACATGCCTCGGCCTCACGACACTATTGACACTATTTGAAACTTTTTTCGAACGATGGAACTATGCTGCTACATCTTTAAAAAAAAAGCAGTCAAAGCAGGTGCTGCGCGCCTATAAAGAAGAGTTTTGTAGCCTATTAATACGTCAATTAAGTTCTTGACATGCCCCTCCCCAATTCTTTCACCCCTCACATCACCTTTCAGTCCACCCCTTCCCTAGCTTTTTCCTCCTCTACTTCTCCTTCTCCTCGCTTCCTCAGCCAACACTCCTTTCCATCTACTTCTCTCATTTTCCCTTATTTCTCATTATTTCTCCTCTTTTTATTTCCTACACTTCTATTCCCTCGTGACCCCCACACTTTTCGTACATTCAATCCCATTTTTTTCCTATTATCCCCAAATTTCAACTATTTCCCATCACTTCCTCTATCTTCTATCCTTATTTCCGCTCACTCCTTTCCACTCGTTTACCCAACTTTTTCTCCCCTCACTTTCTCTCACTCCCTCGACTTCATCTGCCCTCGCTTACCCTACTTCCCCTGCTCACGCTTTCCCAAAGTTCCCCTACTAACCCTCCGTTCACTTTTTCTTCCCTCATTTCCTCTCCCCCCTACATTCTTTCTATTCTCTCACTACACCTCACCCCACCTCATACCCTGTCACTTCTTACTTCTCCCTGATTTACCCTCACGTTCCCTACTTACCCTCCTCATATTTCTGCTCAGTTCCCTTTTCCTCCTTTCTCCTAGTTTCTTCACCTCAATCACAGTCACTTCTTCTACTTCCTCTTCTCATGCTACTAATTTTTGGAACTTTTCAGCACTTTCTTTACTATTTCTCCCTTTATTCCCCCTTAACCTTAGGGAATAAAATAAATTCTATTTTTAAAGATTTTGTTTCAAAAAATTTCAGAGTTTTGTATTTTAAAATACTTTTTGTGCTTAATTTTAATACATCATTATTTAATTGATAATATGAATTTAATTCTATTCCAAGGTATTTCAAATCATTTCTACTTATTTCAATGGATTCTTACGATTTCAAAGGATTTTAAAAAACATACAGAAAACTTAAGGGAATAAATTAAAAATTATTTTGAGAGATTTTTACGAAATTCAAAAGTCTCAAGGAATTTGAAGAAATTCAAAACTTGTAGAGGATTTAGAAGACTTCAAGTCATGTGAACAGATTCTAAAGAATTTCAAGGAATTTCTTCTAAAAAATGTATGAAGCTTATGTTTAGAAATTTTTTATTATATATTATTAAACAATTTTTTTTCATTATTGTAAAATGGAAATCAAGAGACATGAACATACGGTTCGTGCGTATGCGTGTAGTGCTGGTGTGAAATACTTTGGCCGCTATTTCTTAATTGATAATTTTAGTTTGAGAGCATTAAAAAATGCAGTTTTCAATTTACAATCAAAGCATTGATTATAGTTAAGACGAAATGAGAAAACTTGGATAGAAATATTTAATTATACTTTTAAGTATCATTATTGAATTATTACTGAAGGAATTTTTAGTATTTTCAACGACCTAAGTATATTAAAAAAAAACATTATCAATGTCAGCTATCATTAAAACATCATTTGAATCATGTGAAAACTTTGCAATTCTTTGCAAAAAGAGTACTCCTTCTTTCCTAAATCTAAAAATAAATGTTTAATCTTTTCCCCATTCTCCTATCATTCAAACTTGATGCTACTGTTGACACCATTTTGAGTTTGCCAAATGAGTCCGAGGCCTGAGCGAGTGTAGGTTTAAACATACCACAGAGGCTGTTACTACTGTCTGACCAAGTTTGTTTTCGTACTACTGCTGTCTGTCCAAAGATACCGTAACTACTGACAGCTCCTATGCTTGCAGAACACGATTAGATCGATCCGAGAGTTCAACCTCTGCCTGCCTGCATTATCACGATTTACACCTGCGATTAATTAATACTTGAGAGCCGCTATATCTGAAGCGCTCCCACTAAATCTAGATTAATTAAAAGCGGATAATGAAATAGAGACAAATTACATACTATCATACTTCAGTTTAAATTATCCTTCAGTTTTACGTGAAAACTTAAAAATTTAATCACTTTTAGGGTTTCGTAACCCTAGGCAGAAAATTAATAGGGGAAGGGCAAGTAGGTGAAGTGAGGAAATTGAGGTTAAGTAGAGGTAGCAAGGAGAAATAAGGAGTGAGAAAGTAGGGAAAATGATGGGAGAAAAATTGGCTAAGTTCAGGGGTTATTAAAAGAGGAATAGTAAGGAAAATGGGCGAGCGGAATTTAGAAAAGAAAGTGGAAATTAGGAAAGGGATGGTAGGGGAAATGGACGGGCGGAATTCAAGAAAGGAGAGGGAAAATCAAGGTGGGGAATTTAGGGGGAATTTTGAATGGGGCACTGAAAAAAATGTCATCAGGGTCTGTCATGAGAATTTTGGTGAGGAAAAGTAAGAAGAATAATGCATGTGGAAGGCAGTGAGGTAATTAAAAAATTTGGCGAGGAAAAGTGAGTGGAATGTTAGAAGGGGGAGTCAGCGAATTAATTGAAAATTAGGTGAGGGAAAGTAAGGGGAAATTTGATTTGGTAAAGTAGTGGTTATAATAAAAAGGAAAGTAAGTGAAGTAATACGAAATTAGGTGAGAGGGATGAGGTGAAGTGAGCTAAAATGAGAGGAGAGGAACACAGGAAAGTGTGAGGTAATATGGGGTTGAGAAATTACGGAAAATTGTAGGAAGGGAAGTATGTGAAGTTAGGGGAAACGGGGCGAGGAATTAGGGGGAATGAGGGAAGGGGGCTAGGGAAAGTAAAGGGTTAATAAGGGGTAGAGAATTGGAAAGGTAAGGGTAAATGAGAGAAGGGGAAAGCGCGGACGTGAGGGGTAATACGGAGAGAAGTAGTGAGGCGAAGTGAAGGTTGGCGAAGTTCGGGGAATTATGGAAGAACAACTAAGTGGTATGAAATTAGGTGAAATAAAGTAGGGGAAATCAGAGGAGGCGAAGTAGGGGAAATAAGATAAGGGAAATTACTTCATTTTAGACTTCATTTAGACCCAGATCGGCCTGGCGAAACCACTAAAAGATTTTTGGAAAATGAGAAAATAGTTATTATCGTATTTTTCCACCAAAAGAAAAAAATTTATGGAGTAGCCTTTGAATGATTAACGAAATCTAGAATCTTATATCGCACAACCTCAGATAGTGGAGCAAAATGATCAAAAAATAATGAAAAATGGAAAAATCCGCAAAACGCAAATTGATGTTCAATTACAATTAAATAACTAATCATCAATTTTATTATCATAAAAAGTAGTACGTGATTTTTCAAACTATATTCGATCATTGTTAAGGGGTTTTTGTCATAAGCTTAATTAAATATAATATTTAAACATTCAGCAGTAAGATAAGTTATATATACATATAAGTTATATATTTGTTATGGACAAATTTTATAAGAAATTTAAAGTTGAAGGAATTTTTTCAAGTTTCAAGCACATTTTTCTAAAGCCTATTCAATGACCTACTTCTTCAGCCTGCTTCTAATTATTCCATCCATTGCTTTCTTCTCTGCCGTAAGGTACCCTGCTTCCATAATTAATATTTTCATAACATGAGCAAAAGAGTAAAATACTTTATTAAAAAAAAAATGAAATTTCATAAAAAAATGGTTGTCTTTGTTGATTACTTGTTACGTTTCAATAACTTAGAAGTAAAGAACAAGTTAATGAGCAAAAAGGTTTTAATCATTATTTTGACACTCAAGCGATGAATGAGATTAAATAGTATGCGAAAGTGTTTGAAATTAAAAAGCAAAGAGCGTTTCTTGTCATGTTGGGTGTGGATAGATAGCGACGCAGGGCTCTTGCAAAGCACATACCTGCGTTCACATAAGAGAGCGTGTATGATAAAATCAATGATGAATTAAGTGAGCTACGCTTCAAACTAGTTTAATTCCAGGAATAACTCGACTGTTCCAAACTTCCTCCTCGAATAACAGTGCCGTAGAAGAGCGCATACCTATAAGCATGACCTCCGAATACAATGACGAACTATGTTTTTAGAACCATGCATTCGATCCTGAAATCGTTAGCGTTTCCTAATCGCAACATTATTTGCCTAAAGCGAAGCCAAAACCAATCAAGCATTTTCAAAGTGAGGTTATTCAATCTATTTTTCGCAATTCTTGTTTAAAAAAGATCTCAGCTGAACTGACTTTCCGGATGTTTAGACCTGTTAGGGTGCTTAAAGTACCACTTATATTCACTGCCATTTAGAGGTTGGATAGAGGTCTTGGTGTCGTAACAAAATAAGCTTAGGTCCAACAAAGTTTTTTCATCTAGGGGCGTGACCAAAAAGTGTGTTCTTGAAGAGTAACGTTCCAGCAATTGGTGTTGGGCGTGTCTAGAGATAGTAAATAATGAACATGTAGTTTTTCAGCAATCCTGACTGGCGTGACCATTGGGTATGGCTTAAGATGTACCTAGTGTGATATTTATGATCAGCTTCAGATAAATTATGATCTTTGATTAAGAACTGCTTTCTTGGATCCTCAAGTGAAAGCTTACCACCTATTCAATATATGTAATAGGAATAGTGTTCAATCTTGTAAAGTCACTTATTTGTAGCAGTTGTTTTGTTTAGAGTGCCACTGGCACTGGTTCAAGATGGACTAAACAGCAGTGCTCCTACAGGATTCTTGAAAATATGGATAGGTAGTGTGACGAAGATTTATTGCTAGATGTCGTGGTCAGTATAAGCTTACAAGAAGCGTCATTAGTGGGCGTGGTTCATGCGCGTTTCTAAGGAGAGTTTCTAGAGGGCGGGTTTGATTATGAGATATGTTTCCAAAATTAGTGATTGTAGGCGTAACCTATGAAAGTGTATTGAGACGTGTATAGTGGATTATTTACTTGTTAAAAACTGCTTCGGTTATAGTTCAAACACGTTAGAGTTAAAAAGTTAAAAACGTCTTCAGTCACCAGTTTCTATAACAGTAACGTGGGGGCCATCCAGCAACTACGTTACCAATATGAGGGGGGTGGGTTCGAGCCAAAAACTACAGTTCGTACCAGGTATGGGTATAGTTCAATATTCTTTTTTTTACAAATTTCATAACTTTGTTGAAAAATCGACTATTTTGTTAGGTCATCTTTTTTGTTGGAAAATTAAACAGTTTTGTTGAAAATTCATCCTTCCGGATCAATAATGCATGCTTTATGTTAGAAAAGTTATTCTTCTTGGTTCAAAATTCATCTTCTGTTTTCATTTGATTCAAAATTAAAATATTCTTTAGCTCAAATATCAACTAATACCTTTGCCGTTAAAAATTCATGTTTTTTGTTTTAAAACTCAACTACTTGGTTGATAATTGAAGTATTTTTTCAAGAATTTAATTATTTTGTTGAAAATTCTAGTGGGCGTGGTCCAGATGAGTTTCTACAAATATTTTCTAGTGGATGTGGCCAAATAGTGTTTCGAGGACTTGCTGCCAAATGGCATGGTCAATATTAGTTCATAAGAAACGCTGCTAGTGGCGTGGTCAATACGCGTTTCTGAGCGACGTTTCTAGAGGGCGTGGGTAAATGATGTTTTCAAGATTGTTGTTTGTAGGTAGCATTTCACTTTGCCTATTTTACTTGCAGCAGCATTTTGTAGCAAGAGAGCTCTTAACGCTGACGCAGTATAAACTGAATAATAGTAGCCCTGCAGAATCGTTGCCAGATAGTACAATTGAAAAGGATTTCTGTGAGGCATTTCTAGTGGGCGTGGTCTAGATGTATTTCTACGACGAGTTTCTAGTGGACTAGGCCAAATAGTGGGCTTGTGGACGTGGGTAATACGCGTCCCTAAGGGGCGTTTCCAGAAGGCGTGGTAAAGTTATTTTCCCGATATTATTGCTTGTGGGCGTGGCTTGTGAAAGTTTCTTGAGACGTGTCTGGTGAAATATTTACCATCTGCTATGAAGAAATTGATATATTTTGTCCAGAAATGCTTTCTGGGAGCGCCCTGAAAAAATTTAATACTTATGAAACATAATAGCAAAAGTTTCAGTCAGTCTCGTAAAATCTCTGGCCTTCAGCAGTATTATCTAGCGAGAGTGCGACAGACTGAGCTGAACAGTAGTGGTCCTGGAGGATCATTGTCAGATGCTGTGGTCAAAAAGTTGTTCCACAAGGCGTTTCTAGTAGGCATGGTCAATAGGTGTTTCGAAGATTTGGTACCAAATGGTGTGGTTAGCATAAATTCTTTAAGAAGCGTTGCTGTTAGGCGTGGTTCTACATGTTTTTAAAAAGCGTTGCTGGTGGGCGTGGTTCTATTTGTTTCTAAGAGGCATTGCTAGAGGGCGTTTTCAAATAATGTTTGCAAGTTAATTTCTTGTAGGCGTCACTTATAGGAGTATCTTAAGACGTATCTGGTGGAATATTTACCATCGGTTCTAAACAAATTGAAATCCCTTATCTGGAACTGCTTTATTTAGCAATATGTGGAAGATTATTACATATGCAATATAATAGAAAAAATTCTCTAGTTTTCAGTCTCGTAAAGTCACTTTCTTCTAGGAGCGTTTTTTTAGCGAGAGTGCCACTGACACTTGTGCAGTGTGAACCGAATAGTAGTGGTCCCGCGGGATCAAATAACAAGACTGCTTCTATAAAACCATCGATGTAATAGCTCTCTAGAGGGTCGAAAGTGGCGCACCGAGCAAAGGAGCTTCGTGAGATCCCTCTGCGGATGTAAGACCTCAGAGCTTTTCAAGGAGAAAGCTCATCTTCCCTTCTTAGCTCCCAGCGGGAACTTCGCTTTTCATGAAATATCGTCTTTACTAAAATTGGCTTTTCTATCTTCTACATCAGGATGCAAAACGATTAATTTCCTATTCTTTCCACTTCTATTTTTATACTCTATATTTTGCTTTTTGAAACCGCGGGAAGGAAATGGGAAATTTGAATAAACAAAAATTTAAAAGACTTCAGTGGAATTGACATGCTCCTTGAATGCTTTGACATTTTGGAATATGAACTGCTTTCAATGAGCTTTCATTTTTCTTGCTATGTTAGGAAAAAATGTTAGAAAAAACTGGAAGGTGGGAATGTTGCCATATATTCACACACATGATTAATCATTCAGTTTCTGTTGAATGGCAATGGCAAAGAATGTCACATATGTGTGTATAATGGAACTGACAAAAATTTAGGATGTGGTGATGTAAAATTTTTTTATTGCATTTTTAGTCAAAATAATTAATTTTCAACAAATGGAGAGGGAGTTTCTGACAAATATTTGAATTTTCATTCAAATCATTCAATCTTCGATGCAAAAAAAATGGAAAAACAGTGTAACAGTTAATATTTCCACCAAAAAATATTCCAATTGTTAATAAAATAAGAGAAAATTTCGAAAAAAAGGAAATTTCTTTATAAATAGCTAGATTTTTTTGGTACAAATAAGGAAAGCTGGAAAAGGGGCTATTTGTACCAAAATTTCGGTTCGAACGGCTGTATTTTTTTTTGTACGCGTAGACACTTCATAAAAAACTGTTAAATTAATTTGAAAAAAAAATTAACTTACAACCCGAGATAGGTTTTTTCTACCAAAATAATTTAATTTTCGACTAAAGATACGAGTTTTTAATAAAATAATTGAATTTTCAACTGGTGAAGATCCATTTTCTAGCAAAAATAAAATAGCTACATTTTCATTTGAATAAATTAATTTTCAACAAAAAATTAATTTTCAAACAAAAAAAATGTCTACCAAATTTTTTGAATTTGTAACCAAAGAAATGAACAGTTAGCTGAAAATATGCATTTTCTATCGAACAAATAAACTTCTAACTGATTAGTTGAATTTCCTACCAAAAACAGACCAAATTTCCAACAAAATATATGAATTTTCAATAGAAAAAGATCAATTTTAAACAAAAAATAGAATAGTTTGATTTAAAGTTGATTTTCAACCAAAATAATTGCATTTTCATTGAAAAAAATGTTCAACCAAAAATGGAATAGTTAAATTTTTAATCGAAAAAATTAATGTTCAATAAAAAGAACTGATTTTTGACCAAACGAAAAAATTTCTATCAAAGAGATTCATTTTATGTCAAAAATGAATAATTTGCAACAAAATATATAAATTATCAACCACAAAGATTAATTTTCTAAAAAAAAGATAAATTTTCAACGAAATAGATTTAGAGAAATGAGTTTTTAGGCAGCTAAAATGAATTTCCAAAAAAAAAACAGTTAAATTTTGAACCAGACAAATGAATTTTCTACAGAAAAGATTAAATGCACATACAAAAATTGTCAAGAAATTGACTGAAACTTTTAGTTTAAAAATTAATTTTCAGTACAAAAAAAAAATAATTTTCAACCAAATACATAAATTTTCATTTAAATAATTCAATTTGTGATAAAATTTTTCACCTTATAGTTAAATTTTCCAAAAACAGAATACAGACATTTTTATACAAATAGTTACATTTTCAACTGAGGAAGATAAATGTTCAACCAAACATGGAATAGCTGATTTTTTAGTTAAGGAAATATTTTAACAAAATACTTAAGTTTTGAAAAAAAAAAATATTTTACCACTCAAATTATGAGTCATCAATCAGAATAAATTAATTTTTAACAAAGTTCGATTCAAAATTGGAGAAAATCTCGAAAATTTAATTAAATAGTTATATTAGAAAAAAATTTCTGGTATCAAAGTCATCATTGTAAACATAAATGTCACATTGTTCTTCTGCTTAAAATTGAAAAATTAAATTTTGGAATAAAAGCAAAACAATTTATTTCATTTAAGTGACAAATATGTCCAGGAAACGCGGTAAATGGAGCCTTACAGAAAATTTGAATTAAATTCAATGACTAGAATTGTATTGTGAAAAGATGAATATTTTATCCGGAAATACCTTGAAAATTTATTTTTCAAGTTTTTTAAATGATGAAAAAAATATTTTAAAAACGTGTAAGTGGAAAAAATAGTGTCATTCATATTGAATTTACTAGAATATTTTAATATACAATATGCTATCATATTAAGGTTGACACCCCCTATTCATAGCACCCCCCCCCCTCCCCCCGGATTTCGATACTTTCAGGGAACCCTAACAATATGGATAGCTATGAAAAGATCTTGGGGAGTAGATTTTAGATTTATTTTGATGATTTTTGTTTGAAAATGCTAGTTTCCAGGGAAACGAACTAACATAAAATATTTATAATACTTCACTCACTTATAAGATAATTTTAAGTTTTTAATTTAAATATGCAATATCATTTAAAAGGATAAAACGTTTCTTAACTTGTATAATCTATTCTCTAATTTTTCTTAATAAAAGGAAAGACATGGAAATTTATTTTTGATTTGATTTTATTTTAATTTTAAAAACTTCAAGTAATAAAAGCCAATCGGGTTTTCCACAACTATTATTTAAGCGTTCCGAGACACATCGTTACACCACTCTATTTTGATAGAATATCCTAGAAAGGAAAAGAAACAAAGTTCCGGGGATCGATTTCTGTCCCGATGTTCTGGTGGGCCGGATCCCACCTCAAGCTGCAGGTCCCCGAATCATTCGCTTGTAATTCTCATTACAAAAATGTATCCATGACTGATGCTTGGAGTTTTCAAAGATGATATTTGAAGGTTCCGCAAGCCCCATGAAGTTTAACACGTATTTTCCATAAAAAAAAGGTGTTTACGTGAATTTTATTTAGAATCGTCAATATTGAGAGAATTGAGTTAAGTCTCAAATTTTCTCTTAAAAATTAGTTATAGAATACAAGTCAATAATTATTTTCCAAATATTAGCCCCATAGGACGATTTTCTAGAGTACCAAAAAAACGCCATAAGTGAAAATTGGGATTTTACGAGTTTTTGGTTCCAGTTATGATTTTCATGCTGTTTTTGAATACATATTGTTTTTATTACATAAAATACGATTTTCTAGTGACAGTTAGATGTCGAAATGAATTGTTTAAAAAATCATTATTGTCTTTAGTAATTTTCTCTTCGAATTGAGTTAGAAAGTCGCGGTTTTTCCGAATTTTCAAACATATTTTTGAACATTCTGTTAGAACGTGGCGATAATCGAATACATTTGAAGAAATGGTTGACTTAAGTATTTATTATTATTTATAATAATATTCTCTCAGAATGATGATAGAAAGCTGCCGCTTTTTCTTAAATTCTCTAGTCTTTTCCATTTTGCTTCCTCATAGAGGAAGCTTTGTAATGGTGACATTTTTCAAAATTTTTAAATTCATCTAATTAAACCCTCCCTAATTTAAAAATGTCTAATACAATGTTCTAAGCAATTGTCCGGATGTGTGTGTGTGTGGATGTGTGGATGTGTGGATGTATGGATGTGTGGATGTGTGTATGTGTGGATGTCACGCTTTTTTGTGAACACGATAACTATAAAACGG
>CAKNXH010000606.1:385500-411737 GCA_932178445.1 Andricus quercusramuli | reverse complement strand
TCTATGAGGAAGCAAATACATTTGCTAACGGGAAGCAAAGTGCTCGTGAAATGAGCACCATATAATTGTAAATACAAACAAAGTGGAAACACTCGAGATCGAATTCACAGCTAGTTTCAATTAGAACCAGGTAATAATTCATTCAAGTTAACAATCATAATTGATCAAACAAATTATCATTGTTTACAAATACCTTCTTTCGTATTGATGCTAGATAGTTGTAGTTTTTTCTGAAAGTTTCATCATTTCTTCCACTTTCAGCTTACGAAAGTAATCTTTACTGCAAGTAAACAAACATAATGGCTTAATAAATTTATTAGTCTTCAGCGATTTTCTCTTGGATTAGACTCAGAAATTCGTTTTGTCCGAATTTTTCAACTTATTTTCAACTTTTTGGTTAGAGCGAAGCAATATTCAATTAAATTTAACAGTAATAATTGCTTAGATCATATATTATTATTCATACTGATATTCTCTTAGAATAATCCTGGAAAGTTGCAGTTTTTTCTGAAAAATTGAACTTTTTACCTACTTTCTCATTATAGTGAGGTGATTATCAATTCAAGTTGAAGCAACATAATTGTTTAAATAATTCATTATTATTTTTGATGATATTCTCTTTGATAAATGTTAGACAGTTGCGGTTTTGTTCTGAAATTTGAACTTCTTGTTCACTTTTCATATTGAGTGAGGTTATAATTAATGAAATTCATCGAACCGCATTGTCTATACAAATGATTATTGTTTATAATGATTAATGCAAGCTGAACAAGAATAGTTATTTTTCAATTCATTATTGTTTATAACTATCTTCTCTTAGACAAGTCTTAGAAAGTCGCAGTTCTTTCTGCAAATTTTAATTTGATTTAATTTCGCTTCGACGGTTTAGTTATGATAAAATAAGAAATGAACATGAGATAATATAATTTCTTAAGCAATCTCTCTCTTTTTTGTGAATATATGTTTCTCTAAATAAAACAGATTTTCAAAATATGCTCCAAATTTTCCATATGGATTTTATTAAATGTAAATTTTTCTTCAGGCAGTTACTAACAGCCTTTTTGTTCCAATTAACATTGATAATAATATTAATATCGACATTTCTTATTTATTCTTTACTGAAAAGTCAAATAAAAGCTGAAAATTTTAGAAAAACCGCAACGTTCTGGTATCACTCTAAGAGAAGATAAACAGGAATGAATTCTTTAACAAATTTTGTTTGTCAAGTGCGAATATAACAAAAAGTAGAACAGTGAATGAAAAACGTAACTATCTAGCATTAGTATAGGAGAAAATAAACAACAGTGGACAAAAAGTGAAAAATTTGACAAAAAACTGCAACTCTATTCTAAAATAAATTGCTACAGATAATAATGAATTGTTTAAACAAATTATTTAAACATCTAATTATTAGTATAAAGTAATAACTTTTGTATTGGAAACAATTTTTATTCAAAATAACCGCAAAAAAAATCATAATTTATGCCAAAAACTCGCAAAATCCAAATACTCATTAATGGGGTTTTTCGGGATCCTATAAAACAGACTTATGTGGGTGACATTAAAACAAATTATTAGTTCGTATTTCATAGCTAATTCTGAAGATAAATGTTGACTCGCAACTCGATTCAACTAATATTGACAATTTCGAATAAAATTTACAAAAACGTCTTTTTTCTTATGGGAAACACATGCTAAATTTCATGGGGCTTCCCTTCAACATGTTGGACTGTAACCATCTTAAGCCTAAGACAGAAATCAACTTCCTCATCCACCTTAAGCCTGAGAGAAAAATTAGCTTCCTAATTTGTAATAATAATAATAATAAAATGGGGTGTGAGCGTTTTAAGCCGGAGAGAAAAATTAGCTTTATCATAATGTCACCAAAAATAAAAGCGTGGACGGAAGAATGAAAACGTGTTTCTCATATAAATGTACTGTTTGATATTTACGCCCCATGCTTTAATTCTCAGTCATATCATTATTATTACTATTATCGCAAGCCGCTATTCGGATATTTTTTTAGAAATTAATTAAAATAATCTTTAATTCATATTCCCATCTACTCTGAAGAGAGGTCAGCAATTTATGTCATTCTCTAATGGTAATACAGATTCCTTGAAAAATTTGATATGTACAACCTTGCACCTGACAGGCAATCGGAAGTTCTGTGGTTCAATTCTCAGCTGAGCAAAAAGAGAAAATCTTTTTTCAGAAGAAAAATTAATTAAAATAATTTTTAATTCATATTCCCATCTTTTCTGAAAAGACTTTACCAATTTCTGTTATTTTCTAATGATGATACAGATCCCTTGAAAAATTTGATATGTACCACCTTGCAAAATAATGCATGTATTTTCTGAAAAAAGTTTCTTTTCTCCATCTCTCTAGTCGCTTATTGACAAAGCACCTGACCGGCGATCGGGAGTTCTGTTGTTCAATTCCCAGCGGGGTTAAAAGAGAAAATATTTTTCCAGAAAAAAATTGATTAGGATAATTTGTCATTCATATTTTCGTCGAGTCTGGAAAGGCATTGAAAATTTCTGTTATTCTCTAATGATAATACAGATCTCTTGAAAAATTTGATATGTACCACCTTGCAAAATAATCTTTCTAGTAGCTTAATGGGAAGCACCGGACCGGCAATCAGGAGGTCTGTGGTTCGATTCTCAGCGGAGCGAAAACAGATGATCTTTTTTAGAGAAAAAAATTAATTGAAATAATTTTTTATTCATATTCCCATATAGTCTGAAAAGACGTTAAAAATGTATGTTATTCTCTAATGATAATATAGATTCCTGGAATCATTTTAATTCTTGTTACATAGTATATCCAAACAGAATCTTGTTTGAAAAAAACAGATTTAATTTGATATTTTTATTTAGCCAAATAATTTTAATAAAACACACAGTTGCTTCTTCTCATAACGAAATGTTTTTCCTGCTTTTAACGAAAAAGAGCAAAAGAGAGGAAAATGAACAGAGGTTTCGGATCACCTTTAAGTAGGACTCAGTATTCAAGGTCTCAGAGTTTTTTCTCGTCATCCTTCAGGATAATGTTTTTCTTAGAAACCTACCCCGAGGGCAGACCCCATTCGTCTTACGGAAGGTACCCGCTTCTTTCGTGTCGATTCATTCTTTTGGACCTTTTCCGGCTTGAATTAAAATTCATGTCAGATCATGTTGATCGGAAACGAAGCATTATGAGAGGGTGACAAGCGGTATTCAACTCAATCGCTTGATGCACACGATATATTATTCAACAAGGGTATGATTTACAAGTCACATCACGTCTGAGATTTGAGGTTAGATTCAGACGGCCATAATTGAACACGGGCGACAGCGAATGCGCGTGTGCGTATAGGTGCATAGTACGATTATGAGCTAAATTGTTCTCCGCACATGCGCATTAGCTTTCTGCACATGAACATTTGCCTTCCGCGGATGCACATTCGTCTTCCGCACATGCTCATTCACCTACCGCACATGCGCAATCGCTCTCCGCATATGCGCATTCGCTCTCGCCCGTGTACAATTATGGACGCGTCAACCTGACCTTCAATTTTAGACAAGGTAAACTTGTAAATCATACCTTTTTCTAATAAAACATAGTTTTTCTCCTGGGTATATAATATACTATTAAGTGCGCATGTACTCATTGTAATTAAAAAAAAACGATTATTTAAAGAAACTTAAATCAACATTTAAAGCCAAACAAAGCACGATATGAAAAGCTCAATGGAAGAAAAACGTTGCTTTTTGCAAGCCCTGCAAGATCATCATGACGACTTTCTGAATTTTTTCGAAAAATAAAAAATTCAAATTTTGACCCAATGGAACATATCATAAGAAATAACAAGAAAAATTCCATTTAGCTTTCAGACTATGCAAGATACGAGGAAGATTATTTGTTCATAGGACGCGTAGTTTTTGTTTTAATCGTGAAAAAGGACATTACAAAATGAACAAAAAATCAAGTTTTTACATTCACATTCTAATGGGAAGGTATTGATTCTATGTAAATAATGTTAAACATAGTTTTCTATGATTTAAGAAAAAACTGTGTGACAAAACACAAAATTTTCGGTTTTTTGGTGGCATTTTCATTAAGTGATACCAAAACTGTTTCTTAAACAATTAAAAGTTTTTCTTTGGACTTCAAAAAAATGTGTATTGTAATCAGAATATGTTCCTCAAGGCAGGTAGAGCCTTAAGTAAATAAACTTCCGTTTTAATCTGAAATAAGAACAAATTTAACAATCACTTAAAACGTAGAGGATTTGGTCTATTTTATAATATTTGCAAGTAAATTTATTCCTTTCATTTAAGCCGAGAACGATGTGCGAAAACCGAAAAAAGCATTCATTTTTGCAAATTTGCGGTATGGCTCTTCACGCTACATGTACATCAGATTTCCGATTTATGTATGTCCTGCTTTGAGTGGTCTCAGTCTGGCTTGTTTTGGTAATTAACTTCTACTGCAACTGTATACCTTACTACAAGCTTCGTCTTCTGGAAAATAATAACATATATCGGGATTTGAACTGACCATTCATCTCATGGACAAGTTAAGATTTTGCCACGTTAATTCTCAGTCTATTTCGGCACATTTCCTTGAGTTTAAGCATTATTTTAGTACGTGTCTAAACCATGTCATCGCAGTATCCTCCTAACGCTAACTATAGTAAAGAACCGGAATCAGAAATATTTACAGTATGCCGAATTACAATAGCATAATACTTGCTGGAGATTTAAACACAAATTTGAATTCGAATACTAATCTAACTGAAGAGTGCCACATGATTCCATTCATCACTCTAATTTTACTAGTACACGCAGACTTAATTATTATAGATTACCTTGAAAGAGTACTATCCCATTCACAGCATGCAATTTCATTCTTATCTAATCATCGTCTTATCAACATTGAGTACCATATGTCCAGTTATCTCCCACGTAAACCTACTCCTACACCGACTCGAAATCTTACACTAATCAATAAACAAGAGTTTCAAGATCATTCAATATCATATGATTGGGTGAATTTATCCTCAGTTTGCGACGTGAAAACAAGGGAAAACGGTCTTACTAACATTTTGACTCCTGCATTTAACGAATTCGCGCCTTTATATGTACCACGTTTTCGAAGGGAAACAACCCCATGGATTACAGCAGAAATAAGAGAATTTATGAGAAAAAATGGATACGAAACCTAGATTAGCAAGAAGAATCAGGAATAGTAAAAGAAATAGTAAAAAAAAAAATAGTAAAAGAAAACATTTTCCATCTTCTCAGGCGCTTGCGTTTAATAATTAAACGCAAGCGCCTGAGAAGATGAAAAATCTTTAGGAGGAATTAGGAGGAATTATTCCTCCTAAACAGGAATATCCTGATCGAAACTTCTCTGTTAGAGAATTCCTCACTACATTCATGTTGAAACCTATTGCGATACAACTTCCAACTGCCTCCTCCAATTTACCTCTGCAAACTTTTAATGAATATGATTTCTTCTTTCCTGACATTACTCCGGAGACTCTCCTTATGGAAGTAATGGAAGTTGATTCTAATGCGATCGGTATGGATGGAATGTCGATAGAAATGATTCACTTAGCTCTTCGAGTAATCTTCCCACTTATACAACCATTACCTGAAATCACCATTTCTACTTCCACTAAAGACTTCCAGCCAATTAAGATCCCTAATACGTTATTAAAGCCACTTGAGTGGATTGTGCATAAATAACTAACCAATTTTTTAGATATTGATAAGCTATTAGACCCTATGCAATTGCGCTTCAGACCCAAACATAGTACTTTCACAGCGTCCCTCAAAATCACCACTGACGTTAAGCTGGCGATCGATAAAAGGGAGATTACGGTTGTGGTACTTTTTGTATTTTCTAAGGATTTTAACACGGTGAACCACAGTTTACTTTCACAAAAACTCAAATCTTCCAAAATTTCCAATTCAGTAATGAAGAATTTCGCCTCCTATTTAAGTAATCGTTCACAAAGTGTAAAGACTTGTAATGCTGATATGTCTGAATGGGTGAAAGTTAAGAGTGGAGTTCTGCAAGGTTCCACACTTGCACCTAAGCTTTTTATATTGTATATGTACCTTTGATCTTGGAAGTGATCTGAAATTTTGTAAGTATCTTAAATACGCCGATGACTTCAAATTGTACCTTTCCGGACCTGCTGCAGAATGTAATAGACTTCTCAGTCAGATCCGAAAGGACATAGTTCGGGTCATGCTTTGGGCTGAAAATAACGGTCTTGCTTTAAATCCAGCTGAAACTAACGCTATTATTATTGGGCCTTCGGCTTCTTCTTCTGGGTATGCACCCGCTGCCCTTCCTCATTTGAGGGTTGGTAGCTCTTCAAGAATCGGTCAAGGATTTAGGATACTTTCTCGACCGTAATCTGTCTTAGAAAGAGCATGACATGGCTATTTCTCGGAACACCTACAGAATTCTACAGAAATTAAATAAAAACAAAGACTCCTTACCGACCTCTACTAGGATTCTAAGGTTTAATTCTCCCGTTCTTCGATTACGTATGTATTGCTCTAAACTCTTTAAACTAAATTCATGTATCCGTTTTATACCTACAATTCACCAAAAAGTGAACACATTACTCTCTATCGGGAGAGAGCGGGGATCTTCTCCGTGGCTAAAAGAAGACCATTTTTCATGGGCAATTTGCTCTTTAAAATGTCTTGAAATGAAGCTCCTCAGTATTCAGGTGAAAATTTTACTTTTGTTGATATAAAACTTCCCAATCATGCCAGACTCCGTGAGAGGACCTTAGCTTCAGAAATACCAAAGCACAGAACATGTAAAGTTCTAAGATCGTTTATGGTTAGAGGGGCACGTCTATGGAATAGAATACCACCGCCTATCGGCGAAGCGCCTTCTTATTAGCATTTTGAGAGCGAATTCTTCAAGTATTCATTCAATGATAAATAAATTACAATTTGCAATTAAAACATTATAAAATAGAACCACAAATTTTTAAATATAAATGCAAATCAGACAAATTAAATTTTGTATTCGAAATCATAATTTTTCAAGCTGCAAAAAGGAAGGGAAAAGTTCTGTCGCACCCTATCCCTTTCCCAGCTTTATGATTACTTTACAAAAATTGTCCGTCGCATACTTACAGAAAATTGCGTAGAACGTTGTATTATACATTTTTAAATTGAGGAAGATTTAATTAAATAAATTTAAAAATGTTGGAAAATGTTACCATCACAAAGCTTCCTCTATTAGGAAGCAAAAATATGAAAAGTTGATCATTGTTAACTGCAGGAATATTACAAATTCACAAATAGCCAGAATTAGTAATTTTTGTGGGCGATATGCCTTTTGTACTAATCTATGTTGAAAACCAAAACGGGAAATTTTTTTGATTTCATTAATACATGCTAACCTATTTTTTGGAATTTCCTCAAATGTTGTTGATATTAATTCGCGTTTCACTATCAACAAATGTATGTAATACAATATTTTCTCAACTGTATACATTATAGCAAGCTTCTTTCCATTTCGCTTGCTTCCTGAGGTTTTGCGCTAGATTTTGAACTGAATTCATAGAACCCTATAAGGAACTCCAACTATTCTTTGTTGAAAGTTAATTCCTTTTAATTCGAAATTGTATTGCTATATTTGTGTTCCGGAATTCATCTTTTTTGTTGAAAACTCTATCATTCGGTTAAAGAATGAACTATTTTGTTGAAAATTAATTCTTTTAACTGAAAATAAAACTGTCATGATTTGGTTAAAAATTCATCGTTCAGTTTAACAATCGCCTATTGGGTTTCGCAATAAGAATTCATCTTTTTGGTAGGAAATCAATTCTCTTAATTGAAAATTTACTTCTTGGTTGATGTTCGGAATACTACTACAAACGGAACTTCATTTTCTCCCATTCTTGTAAAGCAGCTACACGTGTGTAAATATTTTTAAAAGTTCAATCGATTAAGTGCGTTGGCTTCTGTGTTCTGTGTGCCTTCTCCTGATAAAGTCGATTTTTCATTCCGATTTGTTTCGTGTTTAATAGCATGAAATGTATAAACATTCGAAGTAGTCCTGAGTCGGGAACAAACAGGTGGTCCTGAGGTGGGACTTTTTTTGTTGCGTTTATTCTTATTTGTGTGTCATTTTATTTTTTTTCGTATTTTCATTTCGTGTCACTAGTCTCTTGTTGCTTTTTTTAATTTGGTTGTGTTTTGACTCCATGTTGCTTGTTTCTGGCAGGTGTCCATATAAATAAAGTTTGACAACATTCAACATGTTTTTTCATTGTAAATGGTTTAAATTGGTCCATTTTGTCCTCAAACCTACATAATCTGCCCTTTTTCTCGCATTCGAGCAGTAAAAATTAGGTGCTGACTGATGAACAGGGGGTGCCAGCTTAGGACGACCATTTTGAGAAAAAGCAAAAATCGAGTTCTTCACTTTGTGCTGCATTGCGACCCCAAAAATCACTCCACACTGCTGCGAATGAGATAGAATTGTAGATAAAGGATCGTGTTACCTGAACAAAAACACTAAAACACCATTAAACCCTGTTTACCCCATGTTTTCGAACAAAACTATTACTGTGCCGACTTAGAATCACTCTCACCTAATATTTATAAATATTATTTTCTCCAATAATTATTAAGAATTATTTAAATAATAACTTAAAATACATTTTATCGCGAAAAACCTGAATTTTTTAACTTCATTGCGTTTCTAGTAAACAAATTAATTTTCTGTGAATGTTACTAATTTTCTCATAAATTCTGCCATTTGCGTTTGAAACTAAAAGTGTGAGCACGGTATCTTTGACAGAAAATTGCATTTTTTATTAGCATTCTTAAACAGAACAGTCATATTTCCTTGATGAGTCACTCTTCTGTTTGAAAAATCGAATTAAAAATACAATCTTTGATTTTATATAATACGTCCATACTTCTAATTTTGAAAGAAATTGATAAACATGTGAAAAAATTTGATAACACTATTAGAGAATAAATTCGTTTGTGAAAAATATGATAAAGTGAGAAAAAGTAAGTGTTTCCGTGGAGAAAGGCATTTAAAATAATTATTTGAAATTTTGTTAAAGATTATTGAAGGAAATTATATTGATAAAGATTTTAGTATATAGAAAATTAAAATCAAATTAATTTTTAAAAAGTGCAGGAAGCGAGAATAGAACACGCAAACTTCCAGCTATGAAGCTGAAGCGCGACTGCCTGGCCTATAGGGCAATTGGAGGGGTTTTTCGTCAAAAGTATATAAATAGGTAATGAGCTTTCATTGTAAATTTAGGAACAGAAACTAAAATTTAAAATTAACTATCTCCCCTTGTAGAATGCTTACGGGAAACCCGTTTAGTTTTATTGTATGCCTAAAAAGCAACAAAAATGGTGCGAATTCGGAAGAGGGTAAATTTATTTTTGACCTTCATTTTTGAAGGTCAAATATAAATTTTTCCAGAGAATGCTTATGATTAACCTAATTAATCTGAATAACTAGCAGATTATTAATAATGATTAAAATTAAATTTAAATTAATTAATAATTATCGAAGAGCGATACCACGCTGAGAACACCAGTTCCCGTAAGATCACTTAAGTTAAGCAGTGTTGGGCGCGGTTAGTACTTGGATGGGTGACCGTTCAGGAAGACTGCGTGCTGTGGGCCCGTCGTGGGTGTGATGAGCCCACACTAATAGTACTAGTAATGAAAAAACCACCTACAAACACTACCCGAATCGGGTAGTGTCAAGCCTACCCCGAAATGGAAATGGCTTAATGGTATAAAAAAAAAAACTCACCTAATAAACGTTTGATTTTCAAGTGAGATCACATCAGACATAATGCCCTATATGTACGTTTCTGAGAAAATTATTTTTAATTTCCTTTTCATCATCTGATTATCATCTTATTTTGACTCTTGAATAGTGTATTCTGAAGTTTATAGGAATTTTTTTACGTTGATGATAGAAGCAATTTATCAACTTCGAGATAGGGGTAAGGTAACTTTTGTAGAATGCAGCGCTCGTTAAAATTCCTTAACTGCTCTGTCGTGCGAAAAGACCTCCCTTACACTAGGGAAATTCCTACCTGAAGGTTCATGTGCCAGTAATTCAAAAATGATATGAAAGAAATGGAGTGAATTTATATCAAGTGGGCAAACATAAATGACGGATTATGCAAATAAATATTGGATGAACGGAAAAAAACAAAATTTCATTGAAAAAAAAAAAATTTAGTGAAACTAGGCCCCTTGCGCCTACCAAAAAAGGTTTTAGCGCCTACTGAGATGAAAGTCAGTAGTTCAAACCACCACCTCCCATACCCTTCCACCTCTACTCGCCCTATATCCCCTCTCCTTCCCTATATCCCCTCCAATCCGCACACTTTGAGCTTCGCCTCTCCTCCCTTCTCCAACTTCGTTATTATCTATTTCCCTCTCTCCTCACCTCCCACTGAATTTCCCCTCACTCCCTTTATTTCCCTTTTCTTCCCCTAGTTCTTTTTCCCCCACTTTCATGAGTTCTCTGAGTTGCGGGTTGTGATTTGTGAGTTAGAAGTTGGGAATTTTGAATTTTCAGTTTGTAGAAAGATGAGCTGAAGCAAAATTGAAACCCATTCTTTCTGTCAAGGTGTTTTAAAATAAGCCTTACTTTCCTGAGGTCAATGAGTTCCCTGAGTTGTGAGCTGAGAGCTGTAAGTTGTGATTTGTTAGTTGCGAGTTGTGGGTTGTAAGCTATGAGTTGTGAGTTGTGAGTTCTAAATAGTGAATTGTGAGCTGCGAGTTGTAATTTGTGAGTTCTGAGTTGTAAATTGTGAATTCTGAGTTGTAAGTTGTGATTTGTGAGTTGTGAGTTGTGAGCTATAAGCTGTGAGTTTCATGGGTTCAGTTCGTAGAAAAATGAGCAGGAATAAAATTTAAACCCTATTTCCTCCTGTAAAGGTGTTTAAGAAAAGCAAAGTTTGAATTTTGTGTGAGAAAATAGCCCATATTGTGAGCTCCCCAAAAAAATAATTTCGTATTTTCTCATACAAATATTATTTGAAAACCCCCCCATTGATGCTTAGTTTTTTGAACAATTCTTTTTTGATATTCTACGAAAAAGTATCTATACCTTTACAATATATAAAATGTAGATCAATTCAAGTTGTTTTTTATTGTTTAAGCTTTTTTTCAAGTAAATATCCTAAATGTACACTTTATCTGAGTGACAAGAATCAATTGGTTTGAATAAAATATCAATACGATCGATAAACATGATTGTTAATTGTTGAAATAATTTCTCATTGCTGACATGTAACTTTTTACTAGAATAATGCAGAAAATTGTAGATTTCTTGTAAAGTTTGAAAGAAATTTCATTACCTCCTTTTGAATTGAGAAATTTTGTTATTTGTTAGGCAAAAGTAAGGGGAAAGTGAGGGATTCAACAACAAAAATCTTGCAAAAGTCAGGGAATTTCCATAACTTTAAATGACTGTAAAGAAGAATAAATTTGAAATTTTTCAATTTTAATTTAAAAATTTGTTTATTCCGTTTATGAAAGATTATAGGTTAAGAATGTTGCACGCTTAAAATTCTAGCATTTAATTATTAAAGATCAGGGAAAATAAAAAATTCGCTAGGGAAAAATTAGGGAATTTTGAAAATGAAGTTTTGCGATAAACCTGATATATAATATTCTTATAAGTAATTAATTTCCCTTGCATTTATGTTTCTTTTTGTTTTACAGTTGCTTTCTTCTGAATTAATTTCTTGCTAAAAATTAGTATTGTCTGGTTAAAAATTGAATTTCCGTATAGAAAATTCGTCCTTGGGCCTTAAGGTTTAATAAGTTAGATGAACATTTTTTTTCTTTCATGACTGAAAAATATTTATTTATTGAAAATTCGTCTTGTTTGGTTTTGAAATTTAAAAAAATAAAATTTTATCTTTTTAGGTTGGAATATCCACTATGATACTTCTTTTAAATGAGAATTTATCTTTATAGGTTGAAAATTAAAGTATTTTGTTAAACAATCATGTTTTGTGGTAGAAACATCATTCTATTGTTCGAAATAAATGAATAAGTTTGAAGTTATTTAATTTATATCAGAAATATTGTTTCATCCAGTTTATAAAAGATCCTATGTTAAGCGTGTGTGTGTCGGGGGGGGGGGGGGGGTGATTTGTACCGATTACTTAACATTTTTAATTGCATGACCTATTTAAACGAAGCGATGTTACTGAATATCTGAAAAGTATCGAATAAATTGTGTTTGGAAAGTAATTAAATTCTAAATAATTGTTTAGTATTGGGAAATAATTTCATTCCTGAAATTTTGCTTCCACTCTATAAGTTGCAAACTGTTTTACATTTTTACAGAGATAAGAAAAATTAAATTATGAGCAAAAGCTTATGACGAAGAATTCGAAAAAAAATTTATAATTTTTCTAATAATTTTAAAAGCTTTGAGAAGATTGATTATTTCTTAAGATTTCTGGGAAAATTTCAAATAGTTCAGGTTTTATGAGTTTTTTAATAATTTCAAGTTTTAAAGATTTCTAAATGTGCGGAAAAAGAATATGGAAGACATCAAGGCAATTTTTATTTTTCAGAATTTAAACAATTTGTAGGTAAACTGAATTGGGCAGGTTGTCAAGAGAATGAAAGAAATGCTCTCAAGATTCATGGGAAAATTTCAAATGATTTTCATCAATCAATTGTGAGAAAAAATTGAAGAAGATTACAAAATATTTTTTATTATTTCCTACAATTTCTAAAAAGAGTGTGGCCGCATGAGATCATGTTAGAAAAAATCTGAGTAAGTTTGAGAGTTATTTAGAAGTTTTGAAACGATTAAAAAAGAATTGATTCTTATCAGGTTTCTGAAAAAAATTAGAATGATTTTTTTTTTTTTTGGAAAATTAATTGAAAGAGAATTTTCAAAAAGATTTCAAAACATTAGAAAAGATTTCTAAAATTTTAAAAGTTGAATCTGAAAGATTTTAAGGCAATTGTTTCAATTTTGCAGAATTTGGAAGAAATTTTAAAAAATTTGAACAATTTGAAATTATTAGAAGGTTTAGAAACTCTGAAAAGATGAAAGAAATGTTGTACAAATTCTTGGGGGAATTTCAAATGACTTTTCATTTTTAAATGTAAGCTTAGAAAAAAATTGAAAAAGATTTCAAAACATTTTAAACGATATCCTGAAATTTCGAAAAATAGTGTAGAATATTCTAAAGACAAATATTTCAATTTGGCAAGATTAAACAATGAAAGAAAAGAGTAAATTTAAGAAATATTCATCAGATTTAGAAAGATTCAGAAAGAATTTTAAACTCTAGAAGATTTACAAAAATAAGGTTATGTAAAGGTTCCAAATAAAAACTTCAAAAACTTGAAAAGAATTTTGAAAGGTTTCAAGAGCATCAACAAATTTTCATGAAACTTCTGGGCAAATTTTGAAGATTTTAAGGCAATTTTTTTAATTTTGCAGAATTATAAAAAAAATGTGAAGAAATTTGCATAATTTTAAAATATTAGAAGGCTTAGAAATTCTGAAAAGATAAGAAAATTTCTTCAGATTTTCGAGGGAATTTTGTATGATTTTTTATTCGGAAATACAAACTTTGGAAAAAAAATTGGCAAAGATATCGAAATATTCCAAACGATATACTAAAATTTCGAAAAATAGTATAGAATATTTTAAAGTAAAATTTTTTAATTTGACAAGATTAAAAAATGAAAAAAAAGAGTAAATTCGAGGAATATTTATTAGATTTGAAAAGATTCAGGAAGAATTTTAAACTTTAGAAGATTTCACAAAATGTGGTTTTTTAAAGGTTTCAAATAAAAACTTTAAAATCTTTGAAAGAACTGGGAAAGATTTCAAGAGATGAAATAAATTTTTTCAACATTTACGGGAAAATTTGGAAGATTTTAGGGCAATTTTTTATATTTCTAATAATTTTTCAAACTTTTAAGAAAAATTTAAGTCAGTTGAAAGTATTTTGAGGAATTTTAGAGGTTTTGGATAGATTAAAAATATTGTGAAACATAGACATTTCCGAAAATTCATAAAATAGTTTTTGATTTCTTGCAAACTTCTGAAATTCCTGAATATCTTTTGAAAATACTCGACTTTTTCCTAATAGTTGTTTAAATCCTTTAAAATTTGAAATATTCGAAAAATTTGTATAATGTTCTCAAGAATAAGTGAGTTTTATATTAGCCAAATCATTTTTGTGGACGCAAAATGTTTTTCTAGAACATCCCTGAATGAGTTATCTTTTTTGTTAGAATTTTGTATAATTCGTCTTTGTTTGTAAGAAAAACGTGAAAATTCAATGTTTCGACAAATTTGTGGTTTTTGAGCAAATCGAATTTCAATATATCTAGATAAACTGCCGAAATTTCGTTAATTTTTAAATGCTTACAACTTCGACAAATGATTTTTTCAACGGAAAAATATGTCTGTTATTATTTCCTTTGTAATACAACATTTTTAGGAGGCAAATCATTCTGTGGTTTGAAGTTGTACTGCCTGCCTGATTTAAAATAAATTCGGTTCAAGCGTACTAGAATTCCACCGATTTTGTTAAAAAATATGCTAGAACCACATTTTTATGCTATTTTTCAATCAAGAGTTGGATTCAAGCAATAAAAAATCATTTAAACATTTACCAAGCTCATAAGAAAATGAGCTGTTCCCCACATAAAAATCGTACGTTTTTCTGAACCACCCTAATCTTCACAAGCTATCAGCTATAGATTAACACTAAAAAATCGTAGACTTCAAAGAAACCTGCAAAAATAGGAGGAAGAAATGATAGCAGGGGAAGCCAGACTTGAGTCTTCGTCTATGCGGTTTTTCATTTCGCCTTTTTTGCAGAGACCTCGAGCGATAAGTACGCCGGAAGCGGAGTTCCGGGCCGCCCATTCCTAGCATCACGTCGTCGAGACTCACTCGGGAGAATGTGGAAAGGAGCGACGACAAAGCTAGGCGTGCGAAATTTCGGTTGACGCGATGTGCATAAAAAGAGTCATCCGCGAGGCTCGAGGTGGAGGACGGGGCTGAAAAAAGGAGATGCATGAAAGAGAAACAAAGTCCCTACACTGCAAATCTTTTAGGTGGCAGGAGAAAACAAGCCCGTGTAAATTACAAAGTCAACGTCGCGGCATTCTCGCGCGAAAACTGGCATTGAAAGAAGGATCAGGAGCTCTCTTTCCAAGGAAAATCCAGAAGAATGAACTCGATTTGAGCTTTGTTTTCAAGGGTCACGACTAACGACGACGAGCCCAATTAGGAAAATTCACGTGCCGGAAGAACCATTTTATTGAATTCAAAAGCCGTTTTAACTCTGACGGCTTTGTTTCCTTCAGTAGTTTCTCTTTTTGAACAATGTATAGTCTTGTACAATTACCTTGGTTTCGAAGAGTAATGTGTTACTTGTCACAGTTTCAGTAATAGAAAGTTGTGCTAAATGTACTCAGTTGATCAGAATTCTTCAGATTTAATTTTTTCTCTACTTTATACTAGGAAAAATTTTCCAGGGATGATAAAGAGAGAGCCTGGACTTTTTGATTCAGCTTTTCTTCTTCGTGGATGAGAAGGCAAGCATCCTGAAGGTCAAATATTTTCTGAAGTCTCTTATTAGCATTGTATTAAACTTGAAGCCTATTTCAGGAGTTTCAAATTATGGAGACTTTGGCCTTTTTGGCTGAATATAGGTCCCTGATGGAATTTTCCTAATGGAGTTGAATCCGTTTAAATATTTTTGAATATTTGTGAATCAAAATGAGGCCGACTTATTCCGACATTTTTGTCTGCATGGATTCAGGTTGAATCCCCAGGCAGAATCAAATTTATTCCAAATATTTCTGCTTCCGTTCAGACTATCTTCCGAAGTTAATCCACATGATTCAGCCGTCAAACCGGGATTATTCAAAATGCTTATGTTGTCAATCAAGAGTCACTACAAAGGATTCCATATAAGTGTGAACCAACTGTTCAGTCTGCCTCAATATATTTTCATTTCAAATGATTTGATTATGGTACCACAAGTTCATTAGGAATGATTCTTCATCATAATAAACCAACTATACAGTCAGATTGGATCCGCAGGCACAATCAAATGATTCGGACACCAATCTTCAATCCTTTTAAATAATGCGGTTGTCCATCGCCAGTGGCTCTAAGCAGATCTACATCATTATGAATCATTTCGAATGAGTTCGCTCGCATAGCCTTAATCTGAATTCATTCCGGATAATTACAACATGCATTCCAAATGAAGGATCAATATGAAAAAAGTTTTAATTGCGTCTGCATGCATTTTTATTCATCATGATTCCACATTTATTGGGAATAGATTCAAAGTTATTTCACATCATTTTGAACAAAACTATCATCCTGTCTGAATCTATTATCATTATTCATAATTTCGATGTCATTCCGAATTCATTCATAAATGATTGCTCTTTATTCTAATCATTGTTTTTATTTCATCTGAATCCAATCTCATTTCGCATGATTCTGCTTCAATTCGAAATGGTTTTGAATTGATAAATAAATTGTTATTTCATCTCAATCCGCTTAAATTCCGAATTCCATATTATTCCTAAATAAAATTTTCCTTCACACATTTTTGGTGTTTACATGTACATACATGACTCTGAGCCATAGAGCGGCCAAATGCGATGGCGAGCTGTACACGGAAGAAATGCAACGTGGAGCGTTATGGAATAGACGCCACAAATGTGTAAGGGAAAATTCCATTCAGAAGTAATATGGAATTGCAAATGAAAGCGGATTCAGACGGAATGCAATTTTTTATTTGTAATAATTCAAAACCATTTCATATGCATTCCACCGATCAAATGCGACGTGGCACGGTACATCGCCTGAACACGACGTGGCACACTGGGCGCAAAAATAATACCCGTGGACAACTAAATTTTTAGAACAGAGTTACAGCTATATGGGAATAATTTCCAGTTGGTGAGAATAATTTGAAAACAAAAATTATTGCGTTATAAACAAATTAATGAAGAAAAGTCATTTTTTGGGATTGGCAATGTTTAGCTCATTGAAATTAATAGATTTGGTGTAAAATGAGAGAAGAATGAATCTCCCAATTCCATTAATTAAGAATATATGCATTTTGTTAATTCTTTAAACAATTTTCATAAACAAAATGACAGCTTGGCGACTTTTCAATAAATAGGGTTAACTTTTCTTCACAGACTCGACTAGGTATGTATTTCCGATGACACTCTGCCATGATACTTTGCAAATTGACAACAATTATGCATTGTTTAAACCATTTTTTATGAAGAAATTCGCAGTTTGACGATTTTTCAATTAATATGATCAATTTTTTTACGTAATCAACTAGGGATTTCTTCCCGATGAATCTTTGCTGTCACAGTTTGCAAATTGATAACAATTATTCATTATATTCAAACGATTTTCATAAACTAATTCACGGTTACAATGAATGGGCTCCATTTTTGTATACAGAATCAACTAAGAATGATAAGAATCGAATAAGAATCAAAAAAATCTTTTCTATTACTGTTTGCTATGATACTGTGCGAATTGACAACAGTTATTCATTATTCAAACAATTTTCATAGATAAATGCATTTTGTGTCCATTCTTCGCCCACTGACAACTTCAATGGTTTCGAAATCCGAAGAACTCACGTAGTATACAAAAGCAGTGCTTTAGTTTCTGAAAGCAGTGATCTCTCTACTTGGGGAAACTAATATCTCAAGTTGGCCAAATGAAGATCAGCAGAACACAAAAAGAAGAACAACAAGACTTCGTGCATCTTGATTGGAGATGAAAAATATATAAATAAAATATAAAATAAAATGAAGAATTGAACAAAATTATAAATTAAAATTAGATTATTTAAAAATTCAATTAAATAATTTAGTTATAATTAAATTTAAAAATACAAATTTTATAAATATATTATATCCAATTCAATTTTCCTGTACTATTTTCTCGGCCTCCTTTCAGGTCTTTATTTCGCGCCTCCTGAGCCTCTCCAAATAATTGAACAATTTGTATGACAAAAGAATCAATGATATCTGCTCCATGAATCAGAAGCTTGTGCTCTGATTATGCATTTGTTTATAACAATTATTGAAATAATGAATAATTGTTGTCAATTTGCAAAGTATCATATCAAAGAGTCATCGGAAAGACATTCTCAGTTGATTCCGTATACAAAAATTGAGCCTATTCATTGTAACTGTAAATTTATATAATGAATGATTTTAATCAATTCGCAAAGTATCATAGCAAAGAGTTATTTTCCCTAGTTGATTCCGTAAACAAAAATCGAGACTATTGATTGAAAAATCGCCAAACTGAATTTGTTTCTAAAAATGGTTCAAATGATGAATAATTGCTATCAATTTTCAAAGTTTCATAATAAAGAGTCATCGGGAAATTATACCTAGTTGATTTCGTAAACAAAAATTGAGCCTCTTCATTGAAAAGTCGCCAAACTATGAATTTGTTAAAAATTGTTCAAATAGTGAATAATTACTGTCAATTTGTAAAGTATCATAGTAGAGGGTCACCGGAAAGTGCCTATTCGTTGAAAAGTCGCCAAACTGTGAATTTGTTCATAGAAATTGTTTTAACAATTACCAAAAAGCATCTATTCCTAAGTAATGGTGATGGAATCCTCATTTCTCTCACGTTTTATACAAAATCCATTAATTTCAATGAGCTGAACATTTCCGCTCCCAAAAAATGAATTTTCTTTATTGATTTGTTTATGACACATAACAGTTTTTTCAAATTACTTTAACCAACTTATAATTATTCTCATATAGTTGTCACACTGTTTTTTAATCTTTTTTGTTCAATCTGAATGCCTTAAGAGAAATGACACTTGGGAAAAGTTTTTAAAAATTGTCAACTTCATTGTTAGATAAGAAATTTTCGAAAAATTTTCCAAAGTCTCATCTCACAATTCTCTTTAAAATTTTAAAAAGCTTTTATCTAAAAAAAAACGTTTGAATCGGACGAATGCTGTAGGCTGGAAACTGATTTGTCCACGGGTACTTTTTTTGTCAGATTTATAAAGATTTTAACGGAATTAATTTTTCCCGTATAACATTTTGGTATAATCGAATTGGATTGAAATTAATTTTTTTTTTTGCAACAGGTCGGATTCACAGGATTGGAAGGGAACAATTTGTGTCACACAGATCGGATTCACCTGGTTTTTAACAGATTAGATTTCTTTTTCTTAAAAGTCTGGTTGAGTTGGTTTTGATTTTCATATAATTTGGATTAATTTTGAATGGACCCGAATTAATTATATTTGGGGACATAAGATTCAGATGGAATGTGTAGAAAATTATTGAATATAAAAGTAGTAAAACTGATTAGGTTTCATTGATTCAGACGAATTCACCTAGATTATTTTTCATTTCGTTTGAATCCGAAATGAGCACCAAAACGGTTACAGTTCCATTTACTGGAATCTCCGGAAAATGTATTTAGTTGATCAAAATTCTAGAGATTGAAAGTTTCTCTCTAAATTATACTGGAGAAAACTTTGAAAAGAAGACGTGAGAATTTATTTCTTAAAGGAAATATGCGAACATTTTCCATAAACTACAAAGGCGAATCGTGTAGGACTGATATTTAAAGGTTCGGCGTTGCCTTGGAATTTTCCCATGGATAAGGAAGAGGGAGTCTGGACTTTTTGATTTAGCTTTTCTTCTATGCGGAGGAGATGCCAAGCATCCAGTAGGTCAAATATTTTCTGGAGAATCTGGTAACTATTAAATTGGCTGTTGAACTTCGAGACTATTTTAGAAGTTTCAAATCATGAAGAAATCTTAATTCAGACTCGAACTTCGGCAAACTGTAGTCCTATTGGTAGGCAAATTATGGGGAAACAAATTGTGGCATTTGAAATAAATCTTTTCTGAATTCAAGTGTGTGAAATTTTTCAATTTTCGCGGATACGATTGATTTCAGCGACTTCAAAAAATTGTTATATCAATCAAACCAAATTTTGTTTGCTAAATTTGCAATAGGACTTTTCGGGTGATTTTTCATTGATCAGAGGCACTTTTTAAAAAATATACACCGAGCTTGCGGGTACCATCAGCTTTAGCGACTTGTAACTCTTTTTGAATATGAATACAAAAAAGTTGCTTTTCTAAGTTTTCAATGGGATTTTTCACCTCCGTTTTATTGATTATAAGAATTTTTTCGAACAAATAAATATGTAATAAATAAATGCCTTCAAAAATGAAGTTTAGAAATGAAGTTAACTTTCTTTGAATTACTGCAATTGTTGAACTTTTAGTTGAAAAAAATTATTTGTAACAGAGGTAACAATTTTTCAACAAAGTAGCTCAGTTTATGCACCAAAAAGATGAATTTCTGAATTGCGATATAAATCTTCTAGCCATGAAATAAGATTTCAAGAAATTTGTTCAACTTCCAACCAAGAAGTTGAATTTTCAACTTAAAAAAATGAATTTTCAACAAAAATTGTGATAGATATTTTAACAACAAAAATTTAATTTCAAATCAAAAACAGTTGAATTGATCCCAAAAAGACGAAGTTCCAACAAAATAGTTAAGAACTCAAGCAAAACAGATTCATTTTTATCTAATCAGATGCGTTTTTAACCAATAGAGATAACTGTTCAAATCAAGAGAGATGAATTTATAACAAGAGATTAATTTTCAACAAAGAAAGATTTTTCAGACAATGAAGAAAAAACATCCACATGGATGAATTTTTAAGCAAGGAGATCAATTTTCTATAAAAAAAGATCAACTTTTTACAAAACATTGAAACAATCTAAAAAAATTTTTCAACAAAGTAGGTCAACTTTTGAAGCCTAAGACATTCATTTTTAACAAAAAATATCATGGATGATAATTCAACCGAAAGAGTTTTTAATTTTAAGTCAAAATCTGTTTAATTCAAAAACAAAAGATTAATTTTCCCTGAAATACTTCAATTCTCAACAAAAACAGATTAATTTTTAACTAAACAGTTGCAGTTTTAACCACAAAAGATGGGTTTTCAGAGAAAAAAGACTTTCTAACCGAGAATATTAATTATCTAACAAAAAAGATTAATTTCAACCAAATAGTTGAATTTTAAGTCTGAAAAAGGTCACTTTTTCATCAGAAACTGAATATTTCAAATTTGATTGGAAAACAATATTTTTTAATTTAGAAAAGCAGAGTTCTTACAAAGAAGTCAAAATTTTTGACCCTAACGTAGTAGTTGGTGTGTAATTGGAATTTTCAAGCCAAAGCCCCGAATTTTCTACAAAACAGTTGAATTTTCAACAAAGAAATATAAATTGTTATCTGATATTTTCAATCAAAAAGGATGGATTTCCAGACAAGCAGATTAATTTTCTATACAAAACAGAAGAATTTTTAACCAAATGTAGGAATTTTCAAACAAAGAAGATTCAAATTTAACCAAAAACCGTTACATTTCAATTTTCAATCCAAAAACAAAATTTTTTCATAAAACAGTAAAAAAAGACAAACTCATCTTCAACACAGAAGGTCAATTTTTGATAAAAGTTCAATCTAACCAAAAAATACGATTTTTCATCAAAATAATTGAGCCCGAACTAGAACAGATTTATTTTCAGCAAAACAGTTGTATTTTTAATCTAAAAAGTAGATTTCCCATCATGAAAAGTCGGATTGTAAACAAATTATTTTAATTCTTTACCAATTAAGTGACTTTCTAATAATAAAAATTATAGATTTGCTTAAAGATCTTCAAACAAAAAATAAATTTTCAACGAAATGGCACAACTTTCAACAAATAAGATGAATTTACTAACGGAGAAGATTTTTAAACAAATGACACAGATATTCTAATTTATCATTATGCGTGTTCTATTTTGGCGGTTGTAATGGTACTCTATTCTAGTAGATGAATGACGAAATAGTCTTCGTTCGCAGCGCCACGATATTTCTATATTATAAAGTAAAATGTATGTATTTTTTCAAGTTTGAATTGACCTTAATGTACACGAAATGTATTTAATTAATTTTCCTTATTTTATTCAATGTGTAAGTATCGACTTTCTCAATATACGCAAAATGTCCTTCTAAGCTATCCAATGCTTAAGATACACATTTATTCAGTAAATTAAATAATCTTTCTCACTGAATTATCATTCTGCTTAATAACTAATATGTATTTCATATTTTTATGAATTTATTTAATTTTGGTCCTTATGATTCACTTTCTTAATATTCGACATAAAATGTATTTCAGTAATTTGTCTGCATTTCTCGTCCGGTCACAGATGTTCTACTTTATCATTAAAGTGTAATAAACGTGAAATGTATTTTATTGGTTTTTCTGGATTTATTCTATGTGTCACTTTTGACTTTCTGGATATACGTGAAATGTCCTTCCAACTAGGGTTGCAAAGTTGACAACTGTCCAAACTAGGAAAAATAGTTGATCCCATATATGTCGATCTTTGTTGAATTTTTCATGACACAAAAAGGGACTAAGGAAAGCTCCCTTCGTGAAACACGTGTATCGTTGAACAAAAAATTACAAGATTAACACTAAATAGTTCAGTGTGTAGAAAACATCTTCGGGGCGAAGTTCCCTAACTATCCAGATCTAGTCAACAATATATATGCTTTTTGATACGTAGAATACATAATAATTAGGAAAAATGAATAATATTAATTAATTTTTGTAAATTCATTTAATTTAGGTAAATTATGATTGAATCTCTTAATATACGACCTAAGATGTATTTCAGTGACTTTGATATATTTCTCGTCCAGTCATAGATGCTCTACTTCATCATTATCGGTGTATACATGGAATGTATTTCATTAATTTTTCTAGATTTATTTGACGTGTCAGTTTTGACTTTCTTAAATTACGTAAAATGTCCTTCCGAATAGGGTTGCCAACTTGGCACACGTCCTAACTCGGCAGAATAGTTGATGCCTTGTATGCGGGTATTTTTTGAATCTTGAATGACACAAAAAGGGACTAAGGAAAGCTTTCCTCGTAAAAGACGTACATCGTTCAACCAAACTAGCACTTTGCTTCCCGTTAGCAAATGTATTCGCTTTCTTATAGAGGAAGCATTAGTTATTTTCTTCAATAATGGACAAACCAAAGGCTTCATTTTAATTAATTTAAAAATACGAATTTACAACAAGTATAAAATTACAAAATAACACAAACCAGCTTTATGATTTCTTTACAAAAATTGTCACAGTTATTCTGTTTAAAAGTGTATGATCAAAGAGTGTTTTCTATTCATGCTTCAACTTTGAATTATGTCGCTGAAAATTTTTCCTGTTTTGAAACAGACGATTCAAATATTATAAATGTGCATTACTTCCTTCATCTTCAATAACGTGTATTAAAAATATTGATATTGCAGGTCCATTTTAATTATGCTTCACTTTTTCAGCGTCCCATTATAATACTAAATCGTCCTGTTTTGATGCCATCGTTCGTACTATTTTACTTTGCTAACTTCAAATTGAAAAGTGGTACGTACTAGAGAACTATAATAATGCACAGGGAGTATTGTTTTAGTTGCTGGTAACTTCATGCTTATGAGAATTTTTCATTGTTTAAATTTTATTCTACTTTTGAAATGTGATAGAGAAAATAGAAAAGAAGAAAAAGATGGCATTATTTTAAAAAGAGGAAACTGGTGAATAAATATGTAATTATTAGAAACTACTAAAAATTATTTATTCATTTGAATATGAGACAATGCTTAAATTGAAAATGATGCATAGAATTAATGTTCTAATTGTAAAAATAACAAAAGTTTGTAATGTCGTTTTGAATTATTATTCAGTAATGAAAAATTCATATTAATATGATTGAAAAGTAACGAGGTGGACGTTCTGCCGAAGCTCGTTCCTGGTGGTCTAGGTTTTTAAATCACATCTGCCTTGAGGAAGTATGGTTAAGGACTGAAATTGGAGATACCCGGATAGGCGACAAGAGAATGGCGTAAAAAATTGATGAAATTGCCATTGTAAAGACTAAGGCTCAAATAAAGCGACATCTAAGGTAGAATGTTTGAGTACCTACTTCGAAGAAACATAAACTCTGAATAAACTACATGATTTATTATTATATTAGTATTTAAAAAAATATTTTTCAATTCAGTTCACTTATGAAAGTTATATAGTACAAGTCTGTAAATTTAATGGGCTTTAAAGAATTTATTCAAAAGGGGTGAGGTATTTCATAGAGTTTCTAAGGTTTGAAGAGATTTGAAATTATGTTTTTCGAATTCAACCTGAATTATTAGGAGTTCATCATGCATCCTTTTAATTCTTTGCAATTCCTTTGGATTTTCAAAATTCACTCAACTTCTTCTGAGTTCACTCACTTCTACTTAATTTGATGGATTTTTTTGCATTTTTTAAACTTTTCATTCAATTGATCCTGAGGATCAATTGAAGATTAAATAATGATAGGATTTGAAATATTTTAAAGTACATTTTTCGAAATCCTTGGCAGTTTTTAGATTGTTAAAATATTTCTAAAGATTTAAAGGGATTTTGAATATTTTAGGTTATTGTAGAAGATCACAGCAATTTCTTTAACGGATTTTAGTAATTTATTTTGATTTCGAAGGATTCGGAATATTTGAGGATATTGTAAAAGATTCGCAGGCACTTTCAAGAGCTTTAAAAAGTTTCCAAGGATTTCAAAAGATATCAAAGGATTTGGAATATTTAAGGAAATTTTAAAAGATTCCTAGAACTCTTTTATCCATTTCAATAGTTTATAGGAATTGCGAAGACTTTGAATTATTTCAGGGTATTTTAAGAGATTTCAACGCATTCTAAAAAAATTTGAACAATTTCAAGCGATTTCCCATTTTCTTATTGATTTCAAGGGATTCAGAAAATTCGCATCCTATTTCAAAGAATTTTGAAAGATACAGAAGGACCTTACAGGGCCTGTAAGAGTATATGATATTTAAAATTTTGTTCTTTCTCGATTTCCTGGTGGAGAATGTCTTCCTTCAAAAAATGTTTACTCTAAACGAACTGGTCAGCTGTCGCCATAAGAATCTTCCGAATTAAAGCTTTTTGCCATAAAGCTTTAATAGCTGAGTCTTCTGGAACGAAGAAAATATTAATTGACCCCTTAATAAATGACCCCGGATCGATACACTTCTGCATAATTAATGTGATAAATAAACATACAAACACCATAGATCAGTGAAAATAACTAATCAATTAACAAAAATTCCGAAGGTCTTCAAAAAAATTATATAGTTTTTTTTTATATGTTGAACATAAAATATTATTTTGCAAAACGTCATCAGGTCGGCAATTTGTTTAAAAAAATTAACTTGCAACATTTGCCCCCCATCGCTTCACGAAAATTCAAAACATTTTGCAAACTTGAGTGAGTAATGATAAATGTAGTCTCTATTTTGTATTAAATTTGCAACACGTTTGTGATATGGCAACATTACTAATTATAAACAAATTATTATTTCTTTATTCACTCTCCAGCGAAAATACCGAAGGTTTTGCAAAATGTGGCTTCTGCTTTTTTCCATTGAGAGGAGACTATTATATGATTTGCAAAACTGAATAAATAACGCAAATTCTCGTTTTTTAAATCATTGTTAAATTTTTTGCAATTCGACTTCTAAAGTTCCAGCAAAATTTGCGAAGGTTGCGTTTTTGGGTAGCAAATGTTAGAAATGTCGAGATTTTAAAATTATCAAATTTGCAAAACGTTGCTCGGCCGGCAATAATATTAAAATTGCAATTAAAGAAATCAGTTACTTTCGTATACTAGTCAAAAATTACAAACATTTTGCAAATCGTACACAGTAATAAGTAACTAAGTGCTAACACCACATTAAATTTGCAAACTGTTTACAAGTTGGCAACATTGATAATGATAAATAAAATTATATTTTCTTAAATTATTCCCCAGATTAAATTCTCAAGGTGTTGCAAAATAAACCTTCAAATTTCTTTTGTTTTTTACAGGAATTTAAAGGAAGGAATTAATGAAAATAATAGTTTTTTTCTGAATATCCGAAAAAGAGCCTGCTCGGGGGTTCCTGTCACCACTACGCAGCGCGTCCTCGGGTTGCGGATAGAGGAACGGCCCGTTATGCTGAACAGCCCCTCAGGTTAGCTGCGAATACAAGAATAAGCAGCCG
>CAKNXH010000606.1:337686-375922 GCA_932178445.1 Andricus quercusramuli | reverse complement strand
TATATATATATATATATATATATATATAATATTACAATTTCAAAATTATAATAAATTTAAATTAAAAATTTGAAGATTTTTTGGGTTTCAATCGTGTACGAAACTATAAATGTTGCCGACGTTTCGTGAACATTGCAGTTCACTTCTTCAGTATTCTCTACGATGCCTGTGATTGGCCAGAGTGCCCCATGGTGGGGACTGCTTGAACTTGATTGACCAATTAAGTCTTTTTTAGAAAACCTGGGAGGACGGAAAGCCAAATCGGATTAGGGTGTTTCAAGATTTCGATTGCTTCTCTATGTTTTCTTGAAAATTTATTGTACGTTTTGGCGATGACGGTTGTTTTGTCAAATAGAATACTATGTCCTGTTTCGATGTGATGCTCAGCTACTGCTGATTGTGTGAAATGTTTAAGCTTAACTTTACTCTCATGTTCCTTTACACGCTGACTTACCGCCCTCCCGGTTTCTCCAATATAGACTTTACCACAAGAACAAGGGATTTGATATACTCCCGGATCACTGAAAGGTTCCTTTTTATCTTTAGGGTTGTTTAGAAGTTGTCCTATTTTTGCAGGTGGTTTAAATATAGTTTGGATGTTGTGTTTGTTGAGAATTCTTCCTATTTGTTCCGTGATACCTTGAATGTAGGGTAGGATGGTGGTTGTTTTTCTCTCTCTTTCTTTAGTAGGTTGTGTTGACTTATTTTCTTGAGTGTATTTTCTTATTGCTTTATTAATTTGTTTGTTTGTGTAATCGTTTTGTATTAGGATTTGTTTAACATTTTGTAATTCCTTTTGTAAGTTATCTTTATCTGTTATGGAGACAGCTCTGTATACAAGGGAATTGATGACCGATTGCTTTTGACATGGGTGGTGGTGGGAGGAGGCATGCAGGTATCTGTTTGTATGCGTGGGTTTCCTGTAAACTTCATGTCCTAATGTGTTATCAGATCTTTTATAAACTAGTACGTCCAAGAAAGGTAATTTTCCGTTTTGTTCAATTTCCATAGTGAACTTGATATTAGGGTGTATTTGATTGATGAAATCGAAAAATTTGTTTAGTTCGTCTAGTCCGTGTCTCCAGATGACAAAAGTGTCGTCAACGTAACGGCACCAGAATTCCGGTTTAAGCTTGGATTTGTTAAAGATTTTAGTTTCTAAATTTTCCATAAAAATGTTGGCTATTACAGGTGAGATTGAAGATCCCATTGCTGCTCCTGTGGTTTGTTCGTAGAATTGGTTATTGAAAGAGAAATAGGTATTAGTGAGACAGTGTTCTATTAAAGGTGTGAGATTGGAGGGGAAGTTTGCAAATGATTTAATAATATCGATTGTATCAGAGATTGGTACTTTTGTAAAGAGAGATACTACGTCGAAACTTACTAGGATGTCTTGAGGTTGAATGTGAATTTGTTGTATTTTTCTGATAAAGTCAAAAGAGTTTTGGATGTGTGTAATAGAGTTTCCTGTGAAAGGCTTTAGTTTTTTGGCGAGAAAGCGTGCTAGGTTGTAAGTTGGAGAGTTTATTGCGCTGACGATCGGTCTGAGTGGGATGTTGTTTTTGTGAATTTTTGGAAGTCCGTAAAGTTTTGGAGAGATAGGATTAGTAGGTTTTAATTTAGATATTGTATAGCTGTCAAGATTTGAGTCTTTTAGGAGGCTTTGTGTTTTTCTGGTTATTGTTTTTGTGGGGTCTTTTTTAAGCTTTTTATATGTATCGTCAGTAAGAAGGTCCATGATTATGTTGTTATAGTCTTCTTTGTTCATAATTACTGTTGTGTTGCCTTTGTCTGCGGGTAATATTATGATGTCTTTATTCTGATTGAGTTCTTTAATAGCTGTTTTTTCTTATTTTGTTAAGTTTGAGGAAGGAAGTTGGGCTTCGCGTAAAATGTTGGCATCGTAGAAAATACTGAAGAAGTGAACTGCAATGATCACGAAACGTCGGGAACATTCATAGTTTCGCACACGATTGAAACCCGAAAAATCTTTAAATTCTAAATTTTAAATTTAAATTTATTATAATGAATCATCGTGAAAGTATTAAATCTAATAAGACATATATATATATATATATATATATATATATAAGAACAACATAATCTGAAACTTCAGTTTCAGGTCAGCCCTGAAGAAGTGAACTGCAATGTTCACGAAACGTCGGCAACAGTCATAGTTTCGCACACGATTGAAACCCGAAAAATCTTCAAATTTAAATTTATTATAAAGAATCATCGTGAAAGTATCAATTTCAAAATTATTGATATTTAATGTGATGTAATTTTTTCCTCAAATATAGATGCTTGTAGTAATTAAAAGAACCCACATAGGCAAGCCTGGATTAGAGAACTATCATATTTAGCTCACACGAATAGTTACTTAAAACAATATAAAAGTATTATTAGAGTTGAATTTAAGAATACTACTATTTTTTCGCGTAATAGCGTGCAAAATTTTCGTTTACGGACGACTTTGGTTACATTTTTCAATACTTGATTTTCCCTAATAAATCCCCTTTAGAAAATATTTAAAAAATCGGCTTGAGTGAACTTAATTGTTATTTTCTAAGTGCGAAAAAATCAGAGTCTTATATTTTCTATGAGAAACACAATCCATGAGCGACAGAATGATATCAGAAACAATAATAGAGTCAATTTATTCAGAAAAAAGCGCTTAGAACAAGATTTGCCTTGAGCGGACACTAAATATATATTTTTTTAATTTATACAAAAATCAGGTGTTATTTTCTCACCAAGAAGAATGATTTGTGAATATATATATATATTATATATATATATATTTCAAACATAAATAAACTGTTATTGTATAACATCATTTTTATGAAAACGTCTAATTAATTTGGTTATGTTATGTAATAATCTGAAAGATTGTAATAAAAAAATGTCATTTACTGGTAATTGCATTGCCATGTTAAACGTAAATCAGAGCATCAAAGTACATCACATAAATGTTAAAAAAATTAATAACATAAATTTTACGTATATTAGGAAAATCAGAACTTACACATTACATGAATTAATAAGCTAGCTGTGGATTTAATCTCGAGTGTTCCCACTTTGTTTATATTTATAATTATATAGTGCTTATTTTACGAGCACTCTACTTCCCCTTAGCAAGTGTATTTGCTTCCTCATAGAGGAAGCGTTAGTGCTTTTCTAAATGATAGACAAACTAAATTTTTCATTTTGAATAGTTTAAAAACACAACATTCACAAAAAACACAAAATTACAAAATAATGCAAACATTTTTAAAAATACAATGATAAATCAAACAAATTAAATTTTGTATTTGAAATGGTAACTTTTTGAGCTGGGAAAGAGAAAGAAAACGTTCTGTCGCACCATAACCCTTTCCCATCTTCATGATTTTTTTTTGCAAAAATTTTCAGAATTGTTTTATTTGAAAACTTGTGATCAAAAAGTCTTTTCTATTCATGCATCCACTTGGAATTATGTCGCTGAAAAAAAATTTTCTGTTCAAAACAGATTTCTCAAATATTATAAATGATCATTACATCCTTAATCTTCACTAAAGTATATTAATATTATAGGTTAATCGATTTGCCTCGAATCAAGAAATATTTTCCCTTCTGGCATCAATTTTGAATTATGTTAGTAAAAAAAGTTTCACTATAAAAATCCGTTTTTTCAAATGATATGCATTGACATAGCCGCCTCGCACCTCAATAAAATGTATCAATATTATAGGTCAATGGATTTCTCTCGCATTAACACATCTGTTTCATTCTCGCATCAACTTTAAATTATAAGTATGAAAACTTTTTTACCATAGAATCGATGTTTAATACGAAATAAATGACCATAACTTCCTCAATCTTTGATAAAATATATTAATAGTATAGATCAATCGATTCGTCGCGAAACGAGGAATCTTTTACATTGTCGCATCAACTTTGAATTATGTTCAGGAAAAAAGATTCACAATAAAGAATCAATTTTTAAAATATTATAAACTGCTGAAAAGATGCAATAAATATTTTTAGAAATCCCTTGGTTACTTTCGAGATATTAGTGGTGGAAATAAGCCCTCCAAATTTCATAAATTTATTTGCAACCTTTTTCAAGTTATCATGTTCACAAAAAAGTGTGAGATCCACACGTCCAAACATCCCTCTCCCCCTCACACACACACACATACACAAATTACTGAGAACACTGTATTAGACATTTTTAAAATGAGTAACGTTTAATTAAATAAATAAAAAATTTCTCAAAAATGTTACTATTGAAAAGCTTTTTTTATGAGGAAGCAAAATTAATGAAATTCATTTGACGTATTAAGCATAATGATAGTTCAGTAAAGAACATTCATTTTATTTAATTACTGAATATCTTAAGTAATGAATAGCAAAGAAATTGTTAAATAGATCTAGATTTTAGAGCTGTTTTCGAAAGTAATAGGGAAACACATAAATTAAAATAATTATCAGTGAGTAATATGATAATGCGAGACAAAAATTATATAAGGACTGTTCGGAAAGTATCCTACCTCGTGCTCTAACTTTGTACCTATTTTTTCTGTTGTCAGAAAAGAGGTATTTGCCATTTAGGGGCCCCCTATCGAATCACACTGCTGTTGCGTACATTTCGAACCGAAATTTGGGGTTAGCCATAATGGCCATTAATCGCAGCTTATTCAGAAATTTCTGGCGAAAGACGGCATCACGCAATTTCGACAACCCCCATAGAGTCCTGAACTGGCTCCCTGTAATTTCTGGCTGTTTGCTAAATTAAAGCAATCTCTAAAAGAAAAACGATTTCAAGACGTGGAGGAAATAAAACAGAATGCTGAAAGAAGGCTGTGGCTTCCAAAGATTACTATGAAGGGGATATTATTACAATTCACGATAATTGCCTCTTATACTTAGTAAGCTACAATATCGGATACTTTCTGGACAGATCAAGTATATATTATTGTACCTATAGTACATTAAGAATGAAATGTACTTCTTTTTCAACAACTATAATGTTGTAGAACTTCTTTTGGAAGTATTTGACAGATAAAATCCTCTCTTCTTATTGTAATGCACTTTTTCTCAAAATATAGTCGTGTGAGATTGTCAGTTCATCTACGAGCTTTTGGTTATTCTTAAAAGTAAATCTTTTCCTGTTATCCAGAGAGTACCAGCCATCGGTTTTGTACGACATGGAAAGGTAATCCAAACCCGTCAAGTTACATTGTTCCAATTTTTATTTTATGAAAAAAGAGAATTTTGAATATGAGGAAATTCATTTAATAAAAGGTATTAGTCTGATTTTTACTGCGGAAGGAAAGTTCGCTAACGAGACGCAAATCCTTCAGGGAATCAATTAAAACTTGGAACCGTGGCAAGCGCCTGACAAAGCAATAACGTCTACACATACTTTCGCTATAACGGCGGCAAGTGTAGAGACTCAACTGAAAATTAACCTTGTATTTAAGTTCAAATAAGCGAACACGTAAATCGATAAATCAATATCAGGGACAAAGAAATCCTGGGGGGAAAGAAACGCATTTGAGGTATAGATTAAAAAAAAATCATTAAGGATCCAGTATGGTTATTCAATATCTCAAAACATCCGATATTCAGTTTTTATATTCCCATCAGAGAAGGTATTAGATTTGTGTGAAATTTGACCCCCTCCCCCGTTTTTGTCAAGTGGCCACGTTTTGAGACCCTGTGGACCCGAAAAAAAGGTTTTTACGAATGTGTCTGTCTGTATGTATAGACACTTTTTTAGTGTCCAGAACTAAATTTCAAGTTCGTTAGCCAGCCATTCACGATGGAAATTATAAAAATTAGAGAATTTTCAAAATTTTTGAGACCACTCTTTTTAAGATTTAGAAATTATCTGAACGGTTATCTCACTCAAAAAGGCGAAAAATTTCTTCCTATGACTTTTTTTGATAAAAAAATTACCAGATATTTAGCATTGAAAAGATTAAAGAACAAAAGAGAATGAAACGTTCAAGTCAAAGAAAGCACACTAGAAGGAAAGTCAAGAAAAAGAAATGATTCCATTTGAAAGCCCTGCAAGATTATTACCACTTTTTTAGTTTCCTTGAAATATCGAAAATTCAAATTTTTACCGCACAAAAAAATAGAAAATTCCATTTTGCGGTAAAAATATGCAAGATACGACAAATAATGGATTGACAAAAATTATGCATTCGAAAAAGATCCCCAAATTTGTGATTGGTCACTTTTTTATAGGACGCGTAGTTTTTCTTTTATTCGTGAAAAGAACATTAAAAATAAACAAATTTAATTTCTAGACAAACGACATGATATCTATACATTTGTTATTAATTATTTTTTGATGGAACGCGCAGTTTCTGTTTCAATCGTGAAAAATAAATAAATGAAGAAATAACGTGAAAAAACATTTGTCTTTGAAAAATTACACAAGGTACGAAAAAAAGTTAATGGGCGAAAGAAAAAAAGGATCTACAAATTTTGTATAAGTCATTTTTTGATAAGACGAGTAGATTTTCTTTCAATCGTAAAAAATAAGACTGAAAATTAAGAAATTAAATTGTTGGAAAAACCACAGGAAAGACGAACAAAAATGAATGGACAAAAGTTTTTCAAACAGAAAAGAGGTTTTGTTATAAACGTTTGCTATAAAAATACATTGGAAATAACAAAATTTACTTTTTAGAAAAATGACGCAAGTTACAATAAGCTTTTATTTAACAAATTTTTTCGCTTAAATTGTATCTACACATTATTATCTTCGAACCACTTTTCGCTAAGATGCATATTTGTCGTTAAAACCTTTAAAATAACATTGAGAATGAACAAACTGAATTTATGGAAAAACGACACAAGCTGCAATAAAATATTTAATAATAAAATTATTTTTATAGAATGTGCATTCTTTAAATGATAAAAACAAGATAATGAAAATACGTCTGTTTTAATAACGAATGCATGTTATGAATTGTAATAATATATATTTATGGACATTGCATACATTTGCAGGAAAGCTGAGAGTAAAAGTTGATGCAAAATAAGGAACAAATGTTAAATTATTCAGGATAAATGAAATTTATACTCTATTTTACAATATCTGAATGAAAAATCGTAGAAAGAGGTACAGAAATAAATGTAATATACATTTGACATAATATTGGTGAACATATAATACAGAAAAGTTAAAATTTTGGGAAAAATACGAGTGCGAAGCACGAGATGCGTTGTGAGAATGTGTTTGTTAAAGCCAAAGGAGCTTTAACAACAGAGAATTCACAAGCATCACAATTTCTGTTGTCGATTCTGTGACCTTCAGTTTTGAAAATTGTGTGCACAAATCTAGAGAAAGTGCAAAGGCCGAGTGCGTAGCGCGAGATAAATACATTATCGAGAGCGAACCGCCAGAAGCATCAATCGCGCGCCCTGGGCGCGCGCCTAAAATCTGTTGAATCAAAAATTTTTATTTAACAATCTGTAATTCCGCTTCAGAGCTTATGCTTTATAATCCCTGAAATTACATTATGTTACTTAACTATTTATTAGATATTGTAATATACGTGAATTTAAAAGCTTTTTTTCATGAGCATGGTACAGTAAGGCAAAATTAAGAAAATTTGTTCAAAATACGATTCCAGCTGCAATTTTTAATCAATTATATTTTTTTTCAAGAAAAATTAGGTCTTCCTTTATACATAAAGCCGGACCAATTTTATAAATAATCATCTAAAAAAAATCAAAAAATTATTATAATTATTTCAGTAAAAGTGTATAATTGTCCAAATAATTCCAATTAACGAATGCAATATTCAGCTATAACTGTAAATAATTATGATTAAAATTTTCAGGAAATTTATATGAAGAAAAAATTGTCATTGTTAAAAACTATTCTTTGAAAAAATTCCCACCTCCATATTATGTCCTCCTCCATATTATGAAGAGTATCATAACCATAATTAATATCAGTTATAAATGATTTATTGCTACAAATCAATAATATTTGATAAATATCTAAGCAATTTTAATGAACAAGTGCATTATTTGACTACTTCTCAGCATCTGAAATTCAATCTTCCTATAAAATCGAATGTTGTTAACAAATTGTTTTACCTTTTTCAGATTCGGCGATAAGCATCCACGATTATTGTTGTTATTAACAAATTTATAAACAGATATTTGTTGTATAATGTATGATTCAACTAAAAATTGCGTCTCTCTTGTGGAATATTCTAAGAATCTGAATTAATACTTATTATTATCCTATATTATAGACTGTGTAAAGTTACATTAATTAAATCATTAATAAAAATAGCAATAGTTAATCGTTTTCGGATTTCCTAAAAAAGTAGAAAAAATTTTTACCAACAGTTTATTACGCTCAAAGAACAACGGTCAAATGATGAACAGAAGCCAACTAATGCATTTGTTAATTAGGTTTGTTTAAACAATGATCAAATGTTATCGATTCATAGCCAGAAGCCATTGCTCAATACTTGGGTGCTTATTTTGCAAAAAAGCGGATTTTATATACGAAACCATAAGGTTATGAAAATTCATTCAAACAATATGTTGTTTACAATGAAAATTCTTTATTCTCATCAAAATGTCATACACAATTTAGAAGTTAGTTAGTTTAATTGCGTCGACAGAACCCAGTATGTGCAACCCAAAATAGCCAAATAGTGAACTTAGCACTGAAAATCGTTTACACAATTATCAGTTTTTCACTGGATCGCGAAGTGTTTTACTAAGGTTTGGTTGCCGATCCGCACGAATCCATTCCCTTTCATTTATTTGTTTATAAACAATGCAATTGATTGCTTAATATTTAAGGTGCTATTATACATATTATTTTACATAGTTGCTCCAGGTTTTTTAAGATACTTTTGCGTGAATCCAAGTATAAGTTAAAAACGGTAAACTGCAATTAGAAGCTTTATTAGTGGGCCTGTCTAAGAGTCGTTTCTAACATGCGTTTCCAGGGGATGTGGCCAATATACGTTTATAAGGGGCATTTCTAGTAGGCATGGCAAACAATTGCTACTAAGAGAATTTTCTAGAGGGCGTGGTCGAGTGACGTTTCCAAAGTTCGTTTTCACTGGGCGTGGTCAATATAAGTTGCCAGGAGGGACGTCTGGTATTAGCGGACGTGTTCCAACAATATTTGCAAAGTTAGTTTCCAGGGGGCGTTGCTAGTAGGAGTGATCAAAAATTGTTTCTTACATAATGCATTGCCAATGACCATAGTAATTAAAAGTTCACAAAAGGCGTTACAAATGAGCGTATTTATTAGGTGTTTCTAAGAAGCGTTGTTAGAGAACTTGGTTCAGTAATATTTCCAAGAAACTTTGTCAGAGAGCGTTTTTATCATAATATTCTAGGAAGAATTTCTGCTGGGCATGGAAACTCATATTTCTGAGGTGCTCTGCTAGTCGGTGTAGTCAGTACGGTTTAAAAAAGGCGTTGATACTGGAAGTATTAAATTGGACTTTCGAAAAGGCGTTAGTAGAAGGCGTGGTCGAGGATTTTCCCCAAGGTTCATTGTCGGAGGGTGTGGTCAGTATGAGTTTCTAGGAAGTATTTCTGGTGGGCGTAAAAAATTAAATTGATAAGGTGCGTTGCTAGTGGGCACAGTAAATATGAATTTGAAAAAGGCGTTGCTGGTCGGAGTATTCAATGAGTGTTTCTAAGAGGCGTTTCTAGAGGGCATGGTCGAGTTGCAGGTTCATCGCCAGAGGGTTTCGCTAGCGAGGGTGGTTGAAAATTGTTTTTAAGCGGCGTTGCTGAATGAAGTGGTCAATTAATGTTTATAAAATTTGTTGCCAGTTGGTACAGTTAACATAAGTTTAAAAGAGGCATTGCAAGTAGGCGTATTAATTAAGTGCTTCTGAAAAGCGTTCTCAGAGAGCGTGGTCAAGTGATGTTTTCAATGTACGTTGTGAGAGGGAATGATCGATGTAATTTTCTAGGAAGGATGATTGGTGGGCATGGCAACTCATATTTACAAGGAGCACTGCTAGTCGGCGTAGTCAACACAAGCTTATAAGATGTTTTTTTAGTGGTGGCATTTAATGAAAGCTTCGAAAAGGCGTTTCTGGTGGGAATGATCGGGTAATATCTTCAGGGTTTGTCTGCTAGAGGGCGTGGTCAATATAAGTTTATAGGAGGAATTGTGAGTGGGATTGGACACTCATATTTCTAAGGTGCGTTGCTATTGGACGTGATCGAAAAGTGCTCCTAAAAGGCGTTGCTACATAACATTGTCGATTAATGTTTTTAAAATGTGTTGCCGGGGAACGTAGTCAATATAAGTTTCTAAGGTGCGTTGCTAGTGGGCGTAATTAAGAAATGTGTCATAGATGTGTTTCTAGAGGGCGTGGTCAAATAATGTTTCCAGGACACGTTGTTAGTAAGCGTAAGCTGAATTGAAATAATAATTTTTTTAATTTGAATTAGGTTAAATCTCTCTCAATGCGCTAAAGCTTAGCAAGCCGCTCGATTGCTACCCGGACTATATTCTTAAACTCGTAACCCGCGAAGAGGAAAATTATAGAGCAATTAAGAAAAAAAAATTTCATAAATTTTTCGCGCACCATTCAAGCTTAGATTTTGAATCGCAAATGGTTATATCGCAACATTCAGTTTCACGTGGCACCTGACCTCGTTCAACGTTGGTCTTCCGGTAGCAGCCAGGATTTAAGGTGAACTCGTTCAAGAAAATGTTCTTGACACGAATCTTTCGTTTTTACACAACGGGTGTATATGGCTATTTTATCAAAGTATTCCGAATAACGAACCTTTCTATTCGTCCATTCAAGAACGTTTATAGGTGCTTGAAGAAGCGCACAATCGAATCCAAAGTACTTATCACACGTTATAGAGTCGTTATCCAAGGATCCTCTATTCAGCTACCTGGGATAAAAGCAATTGGTGATGAGTAACACTGGTTGTATTCGAGGATGTGAAATTATTACGGACGTAAACGCCAAGTGCACTTTCTTTGTGGAAGTAGTGCTTTCTTCATAAAGGAAAAATTCAGTAGATGGAAGATTGCGACTTGCATAAAATGTAGCAATGAAGACTCCTTTCTATTGTGGCAGGGAAAATCATTTCCCTCCATCTGATATATATAATGTTTATCTTACCTAAATTTGAATTGGATAGCTTAATTTTTTTGTCTTTTCCGGTAAATTAAAACATTCAGGAAGTGTAGCGCTTTCCTGATGTTTACATTCTGGTCCTGATGAGAAGGTATTCGTTTGGTGTAAAATTAGACTTCGTCAGTTTTCATTAAGTCTCCATATTTTGAGACCCTCTGATTGAGAAACCTCGATTTCCACAAAAGTGTCTGTCCGTGGTCTGTCTCTCTGTCTGTCTGTGTAGGCATGATAACTTTCGAAAGACTCATCAGATTGGATTGAGCTTTGGCACAGTTTTGTAATGCTTGAAAATTAAGAAACCGTTCGTTAACCAGTCGTTCTTGACCAACAATTCTGGTCTTATCCATCGAAGAAGCTTTTTCAAAAATTAAAAATTATAGTTTCCAGAAATAAATTTAGGAGATAAGAAAAAAAAATGTTGAGATGTAAAATTGCTCCCACGGGCAGAATTTTTTTTTTGTTATTTGCACAGTAAACATAGCAGTAAACCCAAAATTAAGATCTACACAACTTCATTTATATCTGTCGGGTGGTTCTTGAAGCAAAGAGTGTTTTGGACAATTTTGAATTTTAGGATGGGAGATTTTCTATCTCCTAAATTACATTTTTTCTATGAATATCTATGTAACTCCCAGGACCACCTGAAAATCAATTTTCATCTGCAAGTCGAATTTTCAACCAAAAATTGTGTAGTTAAATTTTCAGTTGGTAAAATTAATTTTCGAAAGAAATATGTTTCAACAAAAAAGTTGCATTATTAACTGATCGATTGATTTTTAACTGAAATAATTAAGCATCTACCGAAAAGGTTGATTCTGAGTAAAGGAATTCCATGAAATCTCTAAATCTGCAACAAAAAACGTGAATTTTCAACCAAGCAAAATAATTATCTAGTGAAAAAGACGGATTTTGAAAAACATACATGAATTTTCAACCTGATAGTTTAATATTCATAAAAAAATATCAATTTTGAACTGAAGAATATAATTTTGAAATAAAAAACTCCTACATTCAACAAAGAAGATGTTATTTTGAAATGGAAAGCAATATAATTCAAGGAAAAAGATGAATTTTCAGCAAAATAGTTGAATGCTCTATCGGGAAAAAAATTAATAATCAAATTACGAACAACAGAGGTGAATTTTGAAACTAAAAAGACGAATTTTGAAATAAGTTGAATTTTTTAGGATGGAAGATTCATCAGTCAAAACATAGAAGAAACTCAACCAAATTGCCAAATTTTCAAAATTAAAAGGGAAATTTGTATTTTCACTGTTGAATTTTTCACCAAAAATATTAATTATTGAAAACAAAATTAATTTTTCAACAAACGGTTGAATCTTCTACCAAATTAGTTACCCACCATAGTTACAAAGAAAAGAATAAAATTAAATTTTCAAACATAAATAATGTCCTTCTTAAAAAACTGTCCAATTTTTAACAAAATAATTGATTTTTAAAGCAAATAATACATTTTTCAAACCAAATAAACTTCAGAACAAGAATTATTTGATTTTTAACCAGTGGTAAAATTTTCGAGAAAAGAAATTGATTTTCAACTGAAATAATAAATCTTCAACGAAAGAATAAATATTCAAAGAATGAGATCATCGAAGTAGAATTTTTAAATAAAGAAGAGGTATTATCACCGAAAAATGGAATAGTTAAGTTTGCAGGGAAAAAATCAATAATTAACGAAAAAAGCATGTATAAACCGAGAATATGAATTTTTATAATAAAAATTAATTTTCTATCAGGCAGTTTAGTGTTCAAGGAATAGTTAAATTTTCAGATAAAAATATTGATTTCTAAAAAAAAAATTTAACACGGAAGATTAACCTTCTACCAAAAATACGTATTTTCAACTAATCATTTTGAACCATGAATGTGATGTTAGTTTCTTAAAAATTTAGCTAAATATGCAGTGGAACTTGTAAACTAAAAAGATCAATTATTATTTCATCTGATTTTTTGTACACATAATCTAAAGGGAATAAAGATACCCAGTACAGGCCGCTTTTTCGAAAAAGTTATATTTTTCATATGACAATTGGAACAACATTTTTTGACTTGATAGCAGGAGCAGGTAAAGCTGTTTTCGAGCTCAAAATTTCCTTTAGGGGTCCCTAGCGAAAACAAAGAATGACTACCATCCGCTATGACTCAAGTATGGAGGGAATGAAGCGTCCACTATGACCAACATTGATTCATTCAGGGGCGAACACGCCGTATACAAAAACAAGGGGCCCCTATCCAAATAAGTGAATGAATTCCCAAAAGGTTCGGTGGGTTGAGGTGGTTGGGTGTGGATAATATCATTAAATGCAGATCTGAAGTAAAATTAAACTGTAAACGGAATAGTATCACAAGTGAATGTAAAGAAGAACGGTTTCTCATGAACAATTCGCCCAAGGACTCATGCATGCAATATTCACGTCAAATCAGTATAACGGTACAGTTTTCCGCAAACTTACTCAGAAAGTAGAACCTTGTACATTGAATGACAATATACAATCTCTTTGGCTAAACAAGCAGATTATACAAACATGCAAGATATAAATAATCTTGTATCGCCCAATTTCCTCCGAAAAATACCAGATTCATTCGCATAAGACACAAACTTTGCATGCTTGCACAACTCAGAGGCTGTCTCAAATGACCGGTTATGGAAGTTTAATTGCACATCTTCTTTTCCACGTGAAAAAATTTATAGCACGTACATTTGTTGATGTAAATAAGGAGTTTTGCTAATTTTTTTTTACGAAATGACGTTCTTTCAGCTAATCTGACTGTACTCTATGTGAAACTGTACATGATTTTGTCCAAATAAATCTTGTAAAATCTTCTAAAATTTGTGTAAGGCCCCTAGTTTTCGTATCCAGGGTGTTCGCGCCTGAATACATCAGTGTTGGTCTTAGTGCGCGCTTCATTACCTGCAGACTTGAGTCATAACGGATGGTAGTTTTCCGTTTTCTCGCTAGGGTCGCCCAAAAAAATTTTCGAGCTCGAAAACGGCTTCACCAGCTCTCGGATTTTCTGAATAGTAGAACACTTCACTACAAGGATGGTACCAGGGCATATTTCTTTCTTTTAATTGTTACTTAAGAAATTGAATTTTTTTCGCAAAAAGCGGCCTATAACGGAAGTCTTTATAGCCTTCAGATTATTTATACAGAAAATTAGACAAAATGGCTTCACCGTTTCATCTGAATTCTATATTTCTGAATTACACTTGGTTTCCAGCGCCCTTAACTCTTTTAACCGAGTAAGCACTCAAAACAGAATAAAATGAAAAATTCAAGTAGCAAGCAGAGCGTGGAAGTCAATTGTCTTAACCGAGTGAGCAATGACAACAAAAAAAGGGATTTGACAGACTGAAGAATAATTATAGGTTAAGATAAAATAGTACTTTTTGTACCTGAAAATAGGGGTGAAAGTAGCATATTTTTCCCGTGAATCGCATTTACAAATTTTACTTCCGCCCCGTAAATGCGGTTTACGGAAAATAAATTTTACTCTCGCCCCTATTTGCAGGGGCAAAAGGTGACCATTTCGGTCGAGTGCGGAATAAAGAATCCATTCATGTGATTTTTCCATAACCTCCTGTATTCAAAGATTCTTTTAAGAAATCAGATTGATTTATTGAAAATTTTGAGAGTGGACTTCTCTCAAAGTAGATTTGAAAAATTGTTCATATTCAGGTCATAATTAATAGTTAATTATACAATGAATCAAGATTAATTTGAGTGAAAATGGTGAAAAAAGCATTTTTACTGCAGATATCTGATATTACCTCAGATTACTTCTACCTCATAACTGGAAGTCAAGAACCAAAAGAATAACCCTAAATAAATACACTATTCAGTTGTGTTACTTTCTCATAATAATGAAATGAGAGGGTTAAAAATCAATAAAAATATGAACAAAAAGAAAGCGAAGGTAGAAAGAGCAGGAAGAGGGGATTGGTGAATGGAAGGGAAATAACAGTTTGAGGAAAAGGTCAGGAATATTAAATTGGGTGAGGGTAATGAAAACGGGGCGATGGAAATAATGATAGAAGAAATAAAAAGAGGATTAGATTGCACGAACAAGAAAGAATTTTTTAAATGAGGGAATAGAAATAGATGAGATGAAGAATTTGGAGAGAAGAAGGAGGTCAGGAAGGAATTAAGAGATTGTGGAGAAGGGAAAAGTAGTCGAGAAGATTATAGGAGAAAAGGAAGGAGTGTAATGAATTGTGTGATCAAAATAAAGTGGAGGAAAATAAGAGATTTGAAGAAGAAACGGAGAAGGCTAGGGCCGAAGAAGATGTGTGAAAGATAGTAAAAAGAGTGGGAAAAGGAAGGAAAAGAGTGAATCAGTACACTGAGATATAAGAATTAGAAAATGATCTTATGGATTCGCGAGGCAGGATGAAGAGGAATTTCAGCAAAGAAGAAAAGCATGGTAGGAAAAGAAATTAAAAAGATTACATAACAAGGGAAGAAATAGGCAAGGTGTTAGGAATAGTGAATGACCAGATGGCGCCTGGTATAGATGAGATTCAAAATGAAGTCTGAAAATATGGTGTACAAAACTAAAGGAATTGGCAAGGGGAATGTGCGATGGAGTATGGAGAGGTCAGGGGTGGCAAGAGTAGTGGAAAGAAGCAATGTTGGTACCTATAGTTATAAAAGGCAAAGGGGAGGAGGTTGAAGATTATAGGAGAGTGTCGCTGATTCCAAAATTTCATAAAGTATATGTGAGTCAGAGAGATTGAGGAAAGGTGTTGAGGAAAAAATGGAGCGACCGAATAAGACAGGACTTAATGAAGCTAAATGAAGAGTGTATCGGAAATCTTTAGAGACAAAAATCAGGGTCAAGGTAGGAGAGGTAATAGTAGACAGTTTCTGGTTAGTGAGGGGATTAAGACAAGGATGTCCCCCGGACCCACCTCTATTTGATATAATAATTTCAGAGTGAAAACAAGAGCTTAAGAGAAAATGATGGGAGGAGTTAGGATAGGAAAATATATATGCACTGTCATACGTGGACGATATAGTGTTGATTAGAGATAATGAGATTCAGAAAAAAAGGAAGGAAGAAATAATGAAATGGCAGATGAAAGGGAGTAAAGTTAGACGCAGTAGAGGATTTTAGAGGTTTGGTATATACTTTGCAAACAAATGGTGAAAAGAGAGCTCATATAAGAGAAAGGATAGAGAAGAGTTAGAGATAATAAAACAAATATTGGGAATAGGAAAAACAAGGTCAAGAATCGATTAGAGAGGGAGAATGTGGTTATTAGATGCACTGATACGGGTATTGGGTCATGGAGCGTACATCAGGGGTCAGAAGAAAGTGAAAGAGATTGCGAGTTTACAAGAAAGGTATATAAGGTGAAACCTAAAGGCTGACTGGAGGACGCCTGTATATATAGAGAGAGAAGAAGTGAATGAGAATGATTAGGCACTAGAGCAGGAAAGAATGCATGACAGTTCGAGAAGAAACTAAGGAAGATAAAGGGAGGGGAGGTAGCGAAAATATGTTTGAAAGAAATAAAAGAAAGTGGTTGGAGGGCGATAGAACTAACAACATGGGAAAAACAAAGAAGCGTTTTCTTCAGTTCTAGAGATATAGGAGAGGGAATGGAGTAAGGTATCAAGAATAGGAGAGAAGGGACAGGGGAAGACAATTAATGACAAGATGGGATATGATTTAGGATTCAAAATATTGGAGAAGAAAGAGAACAGAATGTGCTAAATATGTGAATGGGAGGAGGAAACATGGGAGAATTTATGGAATTGATGTAGGAGAGGAATGGAAGATAAAGGAAGCTGGAAAGAGAATGTGGTAAAGATTCTAGGGGAAGATGGAATGGGTGAGGAGTGTATGATGGAGTTGGAGGAGCTAAAGGATATATGTGAAAAAAATAAAAAATCAAAGTAGAAGAGAAGAGAAAAAAAGGAAACGTAAGCCGCTCAGGTTAGAAGCATGAATATCTGTAGATGGTTTTGTATGAAACGGAGGTCATGTAAATCCTTAGGGGACACATTACGAATAAAGAAGAAGTTTGAATCGGATTTTTGTTTGAATCAGTAAGAAAATTAGATTAAATAATAAGCTAGTCGGCTTTCTATATTAATCCTTAATGTTTAAGTAATCTCGTAATCATAACGCTTTTTTGAAACCTAATTTTCGTTTCCGCCCTAGAGTGTAATAAATGATGAATTAGCTTTAGCCATTCTCTTGCTGAATTTACTTCCGAGAATTTATTCAACTATACTTGAACTTAGAATTTGTCTTTGATCTCATTTTCTCAAGAAAGAGCATGAGTTAAGAGAAGGTACGAGACGATACCTTTGTGAAACTTCTTCGATCTAGATTCAAGGACTTTGATTCTGGATGCCAATTAAGAAGCAGAGAGAGGAGTCGCTCTCTGCAAAACAACTCACTGCAGAGTGTAGAAAGCTGCAAGGAATTTCTAACTGAAAGCGTAACATTTTTTCCTATTCGACTTCTTCTCTTAAATGAGCTTCTTACGTTAGTACTTCATTGCATCTTGAAACTTTTGGAAAAGAGTTCGTCTATATATTACGTAAAGCTTTCTTGGAAGATTTTTTTTCACATAATCACAAAAATAGCAGTATTGACAAGAATGAATAATAAAATCGTAATTGAAATAACTAGCAGCTTAAGCAAACTCAGTTGCGAAATACTACACTACTGTCGTGAATTGTCGGTACGGCCAGGGCGAGTACTATTGAAAATCACTCGTAACTTCAAAACGAGATTAGTCGTTCAAAAAAGGAGCAAACAAATTTTCTGAAAAACCTTTGACAAGCTTATTTAATTTCTTGTAGTGAGAAATTTTTTTGATACAAGCAAGAATTTGTCAAATTTTTTACTTTGACTTCAACTCCTGGCATAAATTGAGAAAATTGTATCAAACATCTAAAAATTATGCCACACAGTATATGAAGACTGACCTTCAATTTTGGGCAATAACGACTGAAAAATTTTAACTTTTCGAAGTTTTATCAGCTTGAACCAAAGAAAGAGATTGACTGTCCACTAAAAAAAAATATTTACAATAAAAATCATACATTTTCTACCAAATAATTGAATTTTCAACCAAGAAGATTAATTTTCTACTGAATAAGACAAATTTTCCACAAAATTCATAAATTTTTAACCAAGTAGTTGAAATTTCAAACACTAATTGATTATGATAAAAAGAAATGAATTTCTAAAAGAAGCGTATTTACAAAAAATTTCATAAACTTTTAACCAGATAGTTGAATTTTCGAACTAAAAAAGGTGAACATTTAACCAAAATGAAAGAGTTAAATTTTCTTCCGAAAATATTAATTCTCAATAAAAAGAAACGAATTTTGTACAAAAAAGTTGAATTTTCTACCAATTAATGTTATTTTCAATAAAAAAGTTAATTCCTAACCGAACAGTTACATTTCCAACATAATAGTTAAATTTTCAGTTCGAAAATTAATTCCTAACCAAGGAAATGAAATTTTATCAACAAGTTTACCAGTTGATATTTCAATAACAAAAATATATTAACTCAAAATAAAAACACAGTAGAATTTATCCAGAAAGGACCAATTTTTAGTAACATACTTTAATCTTTAACAATGAAAAATTAATTTTAATCCACATGGATGAATTTGCTACTGAAATCGAATAGATAAATTTCGAGTTCAAAAATAAATTTTAATTGAAAAAGGTCGAATTTTCAAAGAAAAGTTTCAATGGTGAAGCTTCAAATTAAAAAAGAATTTTCAAATGAAGAAAGCTAAAACTCTGCGCAATAGTTGAATTTTCTGCCAAAATGTGAAACTTTTGAGCCGAAAATAGGAATTCTCTACAAAACAGTTGAATTCTCAACTCTCAAACGTGAAATTTCAACAAACCCGTTCATTTTTAACACTAAAAAAATATGAAATTCATGGCAAATGTGACCAATTTTCAAACCGGAAAAAATTACAATTTCCAATAATGATTTTGTTGCCGGTTTATCAAGTCAAATCAACATTTCAATTTACATTTCATTATCATTTTAAAAATATTTTATTTATAACGGTCAGCATAGAAATTTGATACTTAATTTATCAATTGGCAAGCTAGCCAAATTTTGAATTCAATTCCAAATTTCAGAGAAAAAAAATTAACGTAGCTTTGACTAGCTTCTCCAGTACCTAGACTACATTAATTGAATTTTCACCACAGAAGTGTACAGTTTCAACCAAACAGTTAAATTTTCAACTTGATACTTCCATCCTCAGTTCAAGGATAAATTTTCTTCAACAGAAATCCATTTTCAACAAAGTGGTTCAATTTTCAATGAAGAGATCATCTAAGCCAGATTAATTTTAAAGAATAAATTCAACATACTTGAATCTTGAACAAAGATAGATTAATTTTCAATCGAACAGTTACATTTTTTGCAAAAATAAATTGATTTTCCACTTAAAAAATAGGATTTTCAACAAAAGACATAAACTTTTCACCAAAGAGTTAAATTTGTAATCAAAAGGATTAATTTTCTAGAAAAATGACGATTCTTTAATAAAATAGCTGAATTTTGAACCAAATAGTTGAATTTGCAAGTAAACATGGTATAGATAAATTTTCTGTTAAAGAATTCATTTCAACCAAGTTTTGGAAAAAATATGAATTCTTTAGATTACAGTTGAATTCATAACACGGAAATGTAAATATTTATCAAAATGTTCACTTTCAACCGAAATAGAATAATTTGTGATCAGACAGTTTCATTTTTAAGCAATGAAGATGACGTACAAGAAGTGATCAACTTTCAAACCAGAAAAAAAGATAAATTTGAATCAAATTCTTGAATTTTCAAGCAAAGAATGAGAGTCTTCAACACAACAGTTACATTTTCAAGCAAATAGGATGACTTTTCAATAAAACGTTCGAATTTTCAATAAAAGGATTTGAATTTTAATCGAAAAAGATAAATTCTCAATCAGAAACTTAATAGTAAACTTTTTATTTGGAAAGAATAAACTTTTAAACAAAAATAGCTGGATTTTGATATTGGATTCTGTCAATTTAGTTCGCATTTCAGAGGAATAACGAGAAAAAGGAGAAGCACAGTAAGATCTGGTATGGATAAATAAGCATTCAAATCCTTTATAAACTATAGAATAATAATTCAAATGAATATTGGTGTTTATTCCTTCAATTCGTAAAATATTAAGTAGGAAATCTGGAATTTTGTTCAGAAAATAAACTGAATTTTACATTGCACCCTGCTTGATTTCTGACTACACAAAATGTGTCAAAATAAACTACAAAACAAATTTTAATTTTTGTTTTGTCATCCTTCAATCATTTGGATGTTGTTTGGTCGCGTTCGGATACTCACTTTCGACGTTTTCACGTCGGAATTGTGTGAGTTATAGAATAAAAAAACTTGTATGCGGTGCCTTCTCAAGTAGTAATGATCTTCGTTGGTCAGCCTTATCCTTCAATATGCAATTTAGGGTGGCTCAAAAACACTTTTTTTTTATAAAGGGAAACGATCCCCTCATTTTGTGCCAAATACGAAAAACTAAAATCCCTAATTTTCGTTTTTTCATTTTTTCGATCTTACCTGCTGCCTGTTTTGACTTGAAGTTTCCCATGTAAAATGCATGGGGAAAAATCACTTTTTTCTGTTTTTGTAATAATTTTTTAGGGTTTGGAAAAATGTGACGGGAAAGTATGAAGTCCTTCTGAGAATTATTCAACGAAGAATTTCATGTATCGGACATATGGGTTTGATACCCCTAACACACCCCTACGGGTCCCTGCAAACTACCCTTAAAACCAATAATAACAATTCTCCATAAAAACGATCATTTAAGTACTGTATTCTCATCTTTTTCTACATAAAATTATTTATATTGATCTAGTGGAATATTTATTACTATTGCTTAATTAATTTTCAATTATTTGAAGAAATGGAATTTGTTTAATTTTTTTGTTCGAAAATTCGTTCTTTTTCCTTAAAATTATTGATATTGGTCTCGTGGAATATTTATTAACCATAATTTATTAATTTTTAATTATTTGGACAAATGGAATTTGTTTAAATCATTTTCTATTGAAATTTTTTTTATTAAAGTTTATTATTATTTCTACAGTGGAATTTTTATCAACATTGGTAATTAATTTGAAAAGTTTTGAACTGATTCCATTTGTTTGAATAATTTTTCTTGAACATTTTTTGTTGGTTTTAAGAAATAAAGTTTTTTTGTCTAAAAATTCGTCGAATTGGCAGTTTATTTGTTTGAATAATCATTTTTCCACAAAATTTTCATTTTTCTTCATTGTTTCAACAATTGAGTCTTGATTCTTAACAGGCACGTATAATATTTAAATAAGTTTCGAAACGTATTAGAAAAATATTTCTCCTAAGAGACATCATCGAAACTTTCGAGTATACCCGTGGGCTTATCATTAGCAGAAATCCTTGCACTTGTGTATAATTTTCTACCTGTTCCAATCGTTTAAATAATTAAAAATTAATTAATTATTTTAAATAAATATTCCACTAGACCAATAGTAATAAGTTTCAGGAAAAAGCGAATTTTCGAGAAAAAAATCTATTTAAACAAATTCCATTTGTTTAAATATTTGATAATTAATAAATTATTATTGATAAATATTCCAGTAGACCAATAGTAATAATTTTTAGGATTAGAGAACGAATTTTCGGAAGAAAAACTATTGGAACGAATACCATTTGTTTAAATAATTGAAAATTAATTGAGCGTTCTTAAAGAAATATTTTAAAAGACCAATATAAATAATTTTAGGTAAAGAACAGACGAGAATACAGTGCCCAAAAGTCGTTTCTATGGAGAATTGATATTTTCGGTTTGAAGGGTAGTTTTTAGGGACTTGTGGGGGTGTGTTAGGGGAATCAAACCCGTATGTCCGATACAAAAAATTCTTCGCTGGATAATTCTCTACAAGCCCCCATACTTTTCCATCACATTTTTTCAAACGCTAAAAAATTATTTCAAAAACCGAAAAAAGTGATTTTTCTCCATGCATTTAGATAATCCTTACATTTTTTGGTTGGGTATCACAGTTTTCATGGTGAAATCGCTGATTAACTCAGAAAGCGTGCTCACAAATGTATAATATTTCATGCATAGGAATGAAAAAGGTCTGATTCATCATATTATATTCAAGGCCACGGCTGACCAAAGCAGGTCACTACCACTTGAGAAGGCACCGCAAAGTGGGGCAATGAACGTAGCAGTGGTGAAATACATTTTTAGCCTACACTACTCATACGATTCAAAACTTTTTTTTTTCATAAAAGCTTTTAACATTTCGGAAAGATTTGAGTAATTGGATTTTTTTTTCAATTGTTTAAAAATTTGTCAAATAACAACAAAGTTGAAATTTTTCTTTTACTTTTCCCTAGAACCATTTCCTATGAGACATTAAGAGTTATCAAAGAAGATCCTGAAATAGAGTGAAAACTATATGGGAATAATTTCCAATTGGTGAGAATAATTTAAAAAAATTATTATTGTCTCATAAACAAATTAATGAAGAAAAGTAATTTTTTGAGATTGGCAATGTTTAGCTTATTGAAATTAATAGATTTTATATAAAATGTGACAGAAATGAATATTTTATTACCATTGATTTAAAACAAATGCTTTTTGGGGTTTGTTTGAAACATTTTTATAAACAAGTTCATGCTTTGGCGACTTTTCAATGAATGGGCTCAATTTCTAATTCGAATCAACAATGTGTGACTTTTCGATAACTCTTTAATATGATACTTTGCGAATTGACCACAATTATTCAATATTTGAACAATTTTCATAAACAGATTCACAGTTTGGCCAATGAATAGGCTCAATTTTTGTTCACGAAATCAACTGGGGATCTTTCTGATTATTATTCAAACAATTGTTATGAAGAAATGCATTTTGTGTCCATTTTTGCCGATCGACAACTTCAGTTGTTTCTCAATTCAATTAACTCGCGTAGTATATAAGAAAAGTTGAGCCTTTACATTGAGAAATGGTTGCAATGTGCATTTTTTTATAACAATTGCTTAAATGATGAATAATTGTTATCAATTCGCGAAGTATCCTAGCAAAGATTCATCGGAAATAAATCTCTAGTGGACGCCCTGAAGAAAACTTGAGCCCATTAATTGAAAAATCGCTAAACTGTAGATGCTTATAGAAATTGTTTAAATAAAAATTTTTTTTTGTCAATTTGCAAAGTATCATAGTAAAGAGTCATCGAAAAGACATACTTAGTTGATTCTGTGAACGAAAATTGAGCCTATTCGTTGGAAATTCGTCAAACTGTGAATTTGTTTATAAAAATCGTTTAAAGAATTACTAAAAAGCATATTTCTTAATTAATTGTAATGAAACATTAATTCCTCTCACATTTTATACGAAATCTAATAATTTCAATGAGAGAAACTTTGCCAATCCCAAAAAATTCCTTTTCTTCATTAATTTGTTTATTACAAGATCAGTCTAAATGTTTCAAAAGAAACGGCACTTGGGAACATTTGAAAAGCATTTTTAAATTTGTCGTTACATAACAAATTTTCAACAATTAAGAAAAAATCTAATCACACATATCTTTCCGAAATTTAGAAATCTTCTATTCAGAAAAAGAAACTTCAAATCGGATGAATAGTGTAGGCTAAGAATTGACTTGTCCGCGGGTACATTTTAGACCCATTGTACGCCGAATGTATGTTGCTAATGACTTCTTTATTCTGTAACTCACACAAATATGACGTCTAAACGTCAAAAGTGACTTTCAAAAAACGACCGAATGACATCCAAACGACTGGTAAAAAAATTTCTGAAAAAATTAAAATTTATTGTGCAGCGTGAAGTTAGCACTTCAATTTTGAAAACTGAATATCTTTTTGAGTTTTCCCGTCCAAACGAGAAAAATTTGGTTCCAAAACATGACCAAATGATGATCAAGTGATTCCATTGAACAAAAGTTGGATATTTTAAGCTTGTTGTACTAGCTTCACAGAAGTTGAGATTTCGTCTTATAACAGGTGTGAAGACGATTCGTGGACTTTTCATAACAGCTCCGCTTGGAGCTTCCCACACCCTGTTAGCGTTGCGTGATATATGGACGATCCTGAAGGTATGGAAAAAGCTACACAGAAGCACAGTTGGCTCGTTTTTGTCGCAGCTCATTTTTTATGGTCACGAAATGAGATTTTTTTTCCTCAAAATAATAATACTTCAAATGGGAAACTGTAACATGAACATAGCTGCATTCTGGTTCTCTTGTCTCCAATTTTTGTTGCAATTCAAAACAATACGGAATCGGTGTACTTTTAAGGATCGAAGTTTTTCTGTGTAGAAGTGTCGCAGTGCGTTGATAGTGGGGGCCTGTCGTCACCACAAGGGGGGGGGGGGGGGGAAGGGCCGAACCGTGCATACGATCTTGTCTTGAAGCAGGTGTGAGGACGAGTCGTGGACTTTTCATAACAGTGCCGCTTGAAGCCTCCCACACCCGAAAAGCGTTACGTAATATATGGACGACCTTGAACTATGAAAAAAGCTTATATCAGTGTAACAGTGCGCTGATGGTGGGAGACTGCCTGTCTTTACCACAAGGGGTGAACAAGGGCCGAACCGTGCGTACGACCTTGTCCTGAAACAGGTGTGAGGACGTGTCGTGAACTGCCCATAACAGCATCGCTTGAACACTCTTGACCTTCTTAAAGCGTTAAGCAGTACATTGACGACCCCAAATGTTTAGTACTTAAATGAAATTGTGACTTCAAACACCTTGTCCAATTTTAATGACAGTCATTTTCAGAAAACTCTATTCGTCTGTCGAATTCCGATTTTATCTAACTATAAAACGAGTAAGAAAACTAAAGTGAGTGGAAAACGTGTAGGAATCAGTTTCGACGTCGCGGTTCGAGGGACGTTTTGTATGTGATTTGAGGTAGACATTTAGAGGATGTTGGTTATTTGTCGACGTTGCTATTTGCTCCACCAGTTAGACTTGGATTCTAGAGACAAATAAACTGAAAAAGGCTTGAATTCCAAGATAACGCCAGAAAGGTAAACCCGGGATTCGCGAAGAGGAAAGGGGATACCTCGCCCATCGCTTACCCAAGGGGAAGAGACTATTCGATTTCCTCATCGGATTTGTTGTTACGACCTAGAGAGGCGAAAAACTTTCGGTTTATCTTGGGGTAGAAAAGTTCGATTCTTTTGCGGTTTATTGCTAGTGAAACATTCTATCGAGCAATGATTAAAAGTTAGACAAACTGCTTATCAATTTACTGTTTATAACATCTGACCTATTTCAGCTATTAGTTTCAAAGTTTGTACGAAAATTGACAAGTTGTAGAGAATTCAAAGAAAAATAATCCGGCAGATAACAAAAAAAGATCGAATACAACTACACCGCATTGATATATATTAACAATGGTTATTTTTTATCAACAAATTGGATCAACAAAAACAAAATTTTTGGCAATTTTTGTGGAAAGTTTTTGCTTTTCCCTCAAGTCTGACTCAAAATATGTCGCCGGAGAGGCTTTGTTATAAAGAATTGTTGACTATTAACAATTCTTATTGTCATGGACAAAATATATAAACCATTTATTAAAGAAATGACCGAAGTGTATATAGAATCTCATATAAATGCATTTTGTTTATGCATATTGATAAGTTTAACTTATCACAAATATTTGCAGTTATCCTACTTTCTTGATTCATTTCAAAGTGATCAAGTTGAAAGAAGAATATTCAATTACCGTTTTTACATACGGGACTTATTCGCACCATTTTGAGTTTGACGAAATAAAAAAATTTGACACTAATGTCGTACTTGGCGACACAAAAAACACATGAGTACCCATTTTTAAGCAATGGGAACAAGTTTCCAATTTTTTCCTTATTGTTGTATTCGCCATTTTGAATGTTTAAGCTTGACTACACATTAATAACCAGCGACCCAAAAAAAATCCTGAAACCCTGTATTTGAGCAACAAGACTTATTTCTTAATTTTTCGTCCAAAATATTCAATGCACCATTTTGAATTTTGAAATTTAGACTTCAGATTCGAAACGAGATACACAGAAGAAACCTATTTTGAAGCCGCGGGACTAATTCTTTAATTTTTTATTTGCCATATTGGATCCACCATTTTAAATTAAACTTTTACCAAAATTTGACTTCAAATTCGTAATCAGCTACTCAAAAAAAACACCTCAGTACGCATTTTGAAGCCATTGGAACTAAAGATGAAATTCATGAAATGTTTCCTTACTTATACATTAACTTCAAAATATTCTCACAAATATTCTTCATGTTGCAGTTCCTTAAAATAATACACTTCAGAAAATCTAAATTTTCTTGGCAGTTTGTAATTCAGAAAAATATAATTCAACATATTAAAATCTCGTAAAATTGAAAGTCAGCACATTTTTATTTTTATCACTGCGCAAGCTTTGCGTAATTCTTCTCTGCAGTTTCGAAATCAGCCTGAGCAACAGGAACTAGTTTATTGTAAAATCGTAAACTTAACTCAAATTGAAATGAGAGTTCAAACATTGTCTTCAAGATAGAAGGAAAATCCCATCATTTAACTAATAAATCAATGTAGCCGAACAAACTTCCTTGGAATTTAATTCAATTTCTTTTCTCTTTTTTCAAGCGCTCAAATCGGATGCGAATTACAAGCTCTGGAAGTTTTTGAAAGTTTTTGGAAGATTGGGCCGCGCTCTTTTTTCGACCTCGCGCTTCACGAAAAGTAACTATTCGAAATGGAATAAATAAATAAATTACTAAACCATAATTAGCCAAATCAAAAAAAAAAAAAAAAAATGAAACCACATGGGCGATCTTTTCAATTTCTGTCCATGAGATCTTTTTCGTAAAGGTCCTTGGTGTGATTACATTTTTTTAATTCGGAGAACTGTTTGCTTGGTGATTTATTGATTTATTTCTTCACAGTTAATATTGTTTGATTTGTGTCGATTTAAGTAGATTCTCTTGAACAAATTATTATCATTGATTCATGGCAATTAACAATTACGTTTTCTTTACGTGGGTTTGTTTTCGGTTGCTCTATATCGATGTATTTTTTCACATCAATATTTGGTAAATATTGATCATCTACACTGATTTTTGTCTCATTTGCGGTATATTACGTAAGAAACCAGATGGTATTTAGAATCACGAAATTTGTTTTCTACGAGAGGCCCACTTCCATGCCCCTCTTATCTACCTTTGTCAAAACTTCCTTTACCTTGAACTTCATTCTTGCAATTCAGTTACCTCTAATATGTATGACTTATTATTTGAATGATCTATCAATTTGCTACGTGAATTTTCAGTCTCTCTGGGCTCATTATCCAGAATTTGAACATTATTTCACTTCGTAGTCCTATGAAATCATAGCTGTTTCTAATTCAATTGCTTTTGATAAGCACAAGTAGAGACAGAGATGCCAGTAAAGGGGGTGAAATTTACCTTTTCCTCCATCAGAACGTCAGGTGTGCTGTGGTAGGAGTGAGTCCATTCACAACTCATCTGTCCATAGAATTCCTTTATATCGAGGTTACATCCACACAGGATCATGCTTAGGTAGGTGTTATTTCTAACCCGCCAAACGCGTCGTTTGGCTGTGATATAGAATTAAAACTCTTTGCACACACACAATATATTTAAGGTCTGTAGTGCATGCATCAGGACTACTAATAGATCCTGAAAACTGCACACATTATACAGACCGATCTAGTTCTCGGATAGAACTTATGATGGCGGATGACCTCGAGCAGGTTTCTTCTTATTCCACCCTGGATCGCCTTCTTTTAGGATACTGATGAGAGAACGTGATAATAGACGTAGATTGGCGAAATGAACGAAAAGTACGGCAGTCCATGCCGAATTCCGAAAGATTAAGTACCTTATACAAACAAAAATCTGTGATGCCTATACTCAATACAAGTTTAACTTGATTGAAAATATGAAAAAAATGAGTATGTAACGATTCTGTTAACCCTCATGATACACACTATCAAAAAGTTACGTATGATACAGACATGGGTATTTTTCACCCGTCGACTATGTGGAAGCTTCTATCTGATTAGCCTAATCAATTTGAGCGATTTTTTTTTATTGGATAGGAAATTCACTCTGAAAGACGAAAAGAATATCCATATTCAATTTTATATAACGAGAAAAAATTTATTTACAAAAAACCTAAGATAAATTTTCGTTCTTCTTTCGGAAATTCATAAAACCGCCGGATATTCTGTACTAAGTGTGTACCATGAGGGTTAAGGCGACTGGGGTTGATCCCTTCGAAGTGTGCTTCTCCGGGCTCGTCTCTTTGTCTTAGCGTTCCCCTGAAAACTTTTACAACCCTGCCGTTTCCTGAATCAGTTTTGCGTACCGTAGGAAGTATTTCCACACCTTCTTTTGATAATTATTTTTATTATAGATTAGCAGTTCGAACTCGAAAGTTCATTGCCTCACTAACCCGAGACCGCCACACATCTCTATCCTGTGCGTCCTCCATCCAGTTTGAGTAACCATGTCCTAGTTCTTTCAAATCATCCCTTACATTTTTCTCCCATCTATTTCTCGGTCTGCTTAAGGGTCTCTTACCAATCGATTTCCCTCTTAAAACTTGCGCCGCTGTTCTTTCAATTCCCATTCTTGCTACATGCCTCGCCCATCTTAGTTTACGCGCTTTCATTACTCTATTAATATTTGCTGACCCGTAGAGAGCATGCAGCTCATCATTATGCAGTTTTCTCCATTCACCTGTCTCCTCGTCCCCTTTTGGACCATAGATTTTTCTAAGTACTTTATTCTCAAAAAGTCTAAACCTATTCTCCTCTCCTTTCGTCAGCGCCCACGTTTCGCACCCGTACATGACGACCGGCATTATTATCATTTTGTAAATTCTCAGTTTGATGTTTCTAGATAGCGATCGCGATTTTAGTAGCGTGTTTGCTGCATTATAGCACCCATTGTCAGCGTGCAGCCGCGCGTTGATTTCCGTTTTAATCTTGTTTTCGCTAGTTATAATAGAGCCGAGGTATTTAAACTCGCTAACCCTTTCGAATTTCATATTTCCGGCAATTAGATCCCCGTCTTGATTACTTTGTTCGGATCTGACGACAGTCATATATTTTGTCTTCGATTCGCTAAGTTCCAAGCCAATATCTTTGGCTTTTGTGATCAAGATTTCTGCATGTTTAGCTACCGTTTCTTAATCATCCCCTAGTAAGTCGAGATCATCCGCATATCCAAGAATTTGTATTATACCATTGAGGGTAGCACCGCTCGGATTCGCCTGCACTTGTGTGACCACGTATTCTTGAACTAAGTTAAAAAGGACGCAAGAAAGTGCATCGCCCTGTTTCAGGCGATCGCGGATCGAGAGCTCTTCAGATAAACTTCCGTTTACGCGTACTCTACCCCTGCTGCCGCGTAAGCAAATTTTGATGAGTCTAACTAATTTTCTTGGTACACTCAGAAAAATGTTTGTTTGAATCAAACAACAACATTTGTTTGAATTCATATAATTAAAAGAAGCAAATTTTTTGCTCGAATTAAAAAAAAATTTATTTAATTTTAAGAAATGGAAAATATTTACATTATGGATTGGAACAAATAATTTGTTTGGTACACTTTATTTGATTCGAACAAAAAATTGGTTTCTATTAAACAACGCATTTGCTTAAAACCTATCTATTTAAATTAATAGAAATATTTATTTGATTCCAACAAAAAATGCAATACGCAGAAGTACTACGAAGTGCCGCGAGGCGTTCTCGGGTGTTGCCGGCAGAGCGCTGTATAACCTATATTCTAAATTGATCAATCCTTTGATTGCCTTTGATAGTGTTGATCCACACGCGATGATCCTTTTTACGATGATATAATTGTTTTCTGATTGATTGGAAAAAGTGAAAATTATTGGAAAATGGACTCTCAAGGTGTAGTCTCAGAGCTACTTGAATCTTGGGGCTTTGCCTTTGATTCCCGGTTTTCTTGCAACACGTTTTTTTCCTAACCTTCTTTTTTTACAAAGCTGGTAAATTTGATAGATCTTTATTTATTTTTTCAAATAAACATTTAAAAATATTTTCAGGTTCAAAATTAATTGATTTGAATCTTTGCATATTTTTCTAAGTTTTTACACATTCACTCTCAAATTGTGTGAATTGAAATGTTTCATCTCATTGAAAATTGTTCAATATTTATAATGTCTAGTTAATTTCTAGGTCTTCTAATTTCAGATTTTCTGATTCAGAAATTGAAAGAATTAGAAATTAACCAGAATTGAACATTAAGATGTAATGAGTATTCTTGTTTTTACATAATATGTGATAATAAATTTAATTAAGAAAACCTATTTGCTGCTCAATTTTGAGGTTCAGTGTAACGGCATCGTTAAGACTCATAATTTTCAATGTTAGTATTAGCAAAACGTTCTACCCGAATGAAAATAATTGAATGTTTAATGCCTAACTCTAGTTAGAAAAAAAAAATTTGTTTAATGTAAGCAAGAAACTTACTTCATTTAAAAAACAAACCATGTTTAATATAAACAAGAACTTTGCTTATATTAAACCAAAGATTTATTTAAAATAATCAAAAATTTGTTTGAACCAAATAAATAAAGACAAACAAAAAATTTATTTGAATCAAACAAATATTTGTTTGACCCTATATCAAAGAAATAATTTGTTTGATTCAAACAAACATTTTTCTCAGTGTACACCCAAAAACTCTAGGATCCACTACATTGGTGCACGTATAATAGAGTCGTAAGCTTTTTTGAAATCGATAAATAGCTGATGCACTACTTTTTTAAATTCCCAATTTTTTTCTAGCAGTTGTCTAATTGTGAACATTTGATCGCTTGTAGATCGGTTTCGGCTGAATCCACACTGGTAATCCCCCATGATTTCCTTGGCGAAAGGAGTTAGTCTGCCTAAGATTACATTGGACAGGATCTTATAACACGAAGGCACAAGTGAAATTCCCCGATAATTGTTACAGTTCGTTTTATCGCCTTTTTCAAAGATAGGAATAATAATAGAGTCATTTCATTCCTCCATTCAATAGTTTATCGAAATAGTCATTCCATAAATTCAGTCTCTCCGTCGCATCGGGTACAAGATTGCCATTTTCGTCCCTCATTGCTTCCGTTCTACTTTGAAAGCCTTTCCTTATAAAATTGATTCCCCTGTACATCTCGCGCGGGTTATTTTGTTTATTATGCGTTTCTATTACTAGTATTTTATTCTTCTCCCACTCCCTTTTCTTGGATCTATAAAGCCTATTTGTACTTTTACCAATCTCGAGACACTTCTCATGTGTTTGATCGCAATTATTTTGTAACCTACTTAGTCTGGCCTTCCGACGTTTTTCAAACCAGAGTTGGCTCTTTTCGTCAAACCATGGTTTGCTTTTGGTTACTTTCTTTGAACCTATCGTAAGTTTCGCGGCTGTCTTTATCGCCTTTTTCATATTGCTCCACAGGGTTTCCGGGTCCTCCTCGTAATTATTGTTATCGTCTCTCTGTTCTTGGAGAGCGTCGAAGCTATTAGGTTCCATTATCGTTACTGACGTCATTCAAACTTTCTGATCCTATTGTAGGCCTGTACATCGGCTCTTTTCCAATTTTCGCGTTGGAATCTCCCAATACTATTTTTGCATGAAAAGTTGAGAACTTGTCAAAAACCTGCTCGATTGTTTCGTAAAAAAGATCTTTAGTGTCTTCGTCTTTATCCTCGGTGGGGCAGTGCACATTGATTAATACCTGTTTATTGAAATTAACCTTTAGTACAATGTATGATAACCGATCGTTAATGATTTCATGTCGATAACCGCTTGCGAAATTCGTTTATTAATAAGAAAACAGGTCTTTTTCTTTCAGACATACCTTCTGAATTTTTCTTTGGAAGAAAAACTAAATGAAGTTAAATCTAGCGCATTTGGGATTGATGAAATTTCCATTTTGTGTCCTGGAAATTTACAAGCCCTCCCTCCAGGTTTTAATATTTCCTGATTCATGGAAAATGGCTGTTATTGGACCAGTTCCAAAACTGTCAACCCTACCCCTTGGAAAGATTTTTGCCGCATCTCCATTTTGAATACAATCGCTAAACCACTAGAAAGTATTGTTCGTCACGAGTTAACGGATTACACAGCACTATTTTGGCATCATTTAATGTTACTGCTGTTTTCGAACTAGCTATGGATAGAAGGAAAATTACATTGGTTGTTTTATTGAGTTTCTTTAAGGCAACTGATATTGTGGACCATCATCACCTATCACTCAAACTAAAACATTAAAAAATGTTAAGCACACTCATAAAATGTTTTGCTTCTTATTTAAGTAACCGATCACAGAAAGTAACTACTAGGAAAGGTGAGTCATCGGACTGAATCAGGGCCAGGAGAACCGCCCCTCAAGGTTCCATCCTTCCCCTTATCTTATTCAATCTCTATACTTGGAGGTGGACTGAAATGTTGTAATTACCATAATAGTGCGCATGATTTTGAATGATACATTTCGGGACCTCTTTTCTCTCTGGATCGATTGCTGAGTTGAGTACAGGTAGACACTGATTGCGTGGCCAATATCGTTTTGGTCAGTGGATTAGTTTTCAATCATCGTAAAACATAGGCAATCGTCATAGGGCCCACATCACCCCCTTTTAAGAAACTAGCCACGTTACCCCTATGACAGATCAACGGACCTAACATTCCCTTCGTCAAGTTGGTTTCGGCTCTGTGCCTGATGCTAAATCGAACATTGCTCATGACTTTCATTTGAAACTTGAGCGTTCCCGCAAAGGACATATTAGATGTATTTACAACATTTCACAGAGTGTGCACATAACACAATACAGATAAAACGTTGAATTTTTGCAACTGTATTGTACTGCGTGATGGGAAGCCTCATAGTGGGTAAACTGCACTTAGGTAACTGGGGCCGCTGCTTGCGAACAATCTTCCCCTAATTGCTGGCCAAGCTTTCAATGTGTTTCTCAGGGCAAACTTCCCTCGTGTCCTCAGTCTCGCCTCACAATACTGCCACAAGGATTCATGAAATACCAACGCCACAATGAAATGCAATCCTCTTTTCCTTCTTACAGAGTTAGGTTTGCAGTTCGACAGTTTACCTAATGGCTCGCCTATTCCTGGAGTTCCTTCCTCTTCTTCTGACAGAATTTTACCTGACAAGTTTCTTTCCCTTGCCGGACCCCATTCTCCAGATATGCCTCCTTTTTCTGCAGAGCCTTTTTTACGTACAAGGCTTTCTTATGCTGAAGGACATGGATGTGGAATTGAAAATCTTAAATTTCTTCATTTTATTTTACAAGTAAATCCACTCCGGACATTCGAATTTCGTCAATGCACTTTTTCTGCTGATACACCACTTAAAATAAGAATGGGAAGTGGTACGTATGAGCCTGTGCCAAGCAAAGAACAACCTGTATCATCAACATCCGGTGGCGAGGTTTTTGCAATATTGGAGAGTCATAATGTTCTAGCTGAAATTCATTTATATATTGATTACGCTATAAGACGGGCAGAAATGAATATAGCAAGCGGCATGATTTCCCCATTGTCCACAGAAGAAATCGTTGAGAATCCAGCAGGTGCCCGCCGTTACATCAAAGGGGTCTCTCAAGTAATGCATGTAAGCCATATGTAAACCGCAATCCGTTACACTATTAATTCAAAAATAAACTGTAAAGCTTAAATATAACATTTACTGTGTAACGGATAATTATAATGAAAAGTAAATGTGTTATGGTTTTTGAGGCTTCAATCTTCCGTCAATGCCTCTCGCGCCTGGATATGTATTTCTAGCATTTGACCTAGTTTTGCGATTATCTTATTAATTTTATGAACAATTTAATTGAAAATTAGCAAAAATATATATTTTTTCATATTCCAGGGTTTCTTCGTTCTTTTTTTGGAATGTTGAATGATTTTTTAGATGAAAAGTCAAGAGTTTTCAATTCTAAATCTTCCGAGTTGAAAAATTTTCAAATTTGTATTACCAAATTCAAAGAATTTCCAACTGTAAAATTTAAACCTTGCATAATTTTTAATTTTTAATTTTTAGGCTCAAAGAATCTTCAATTCAAAAGCTTGAACATCGAAAGCTCTACAATTTGTAGCATGCAAAATGGAAGAGTCATTAATTTGGAATGTTCATAGTGTTTAACGTTTTTTGGAATATTTACTTCCATTTTGAAGATTTACAATGGAAAATTCTTCATACTTCAATGGGTTCTGACTCTTCCGCTTTTAGCCTGGAAAATTAAGAAGGATATAATAGTAAAATTTTTTTTTCAAATAATTCAAGCGTGAAAATTTACAATTGAAAATTGTTAAATTTTTTATTGTAAAATATAAGACTTTTATTATTATTAAATGTAAATATTTTGAATTGAAAATCCTTCAATTTTAAAGATTTGCAATAGAAGACTCTGCAATATGTCAATAATAGAAAGTGATGTTATTGTAAATGTTGGTTTTTCATAGATCAGGTTTGAAGATTTAATTTAAATCTTACACCTAGTTTTTTTGTCAAAAGTTATAATTGAAAACTCAAGAATTTTGAAAATATAGAAGCAACTTTATGTTGAAAATATTTTCATCAAACGCACTACCAAAGGCCTTTCCACGTTTCTAAGTACAAATTTTTAGTCCAAATATCAAAATTGAAAAGGTTTGATCCCAATGAAGCTTTGGATGAAATTGAATGAATGGGATGATTTGTACGAAACTCAGAAAAACAGGGGGTTTCGCGGGTATCCAACCGCAAATTTAGCATCAACATTAAAAAATTTGAAATCTTTTATTCGAATGGGCCAAATTTTTACATAATTTAATAAATTGTCGCAAGGTAAAGAAAGACAAAAATCGACATTTTTTTATTTTGTGGATCCAACTGGTAGAAATTTTTGAAAAATTAAAAATATGGGCTGATTATTCTGACATTCAAAACAAAGGGTACACACTATCTGGCGTTTTCTGGGTTTTCCATTCCAAATTTGAGGTCAAAATTACAAAATTTCACATTTTTTATCCAATTTGTAACGCGCACTTCACTGTAGATGCAACCGTTAACACGCAAAAGCCCGTGGAAGACGGTCAGTCACCGATGAACGCATTCACCGATCCCCACTCAGTCGAGGCGAAAAGCCACGTGAGCCGAAGCGGCCAAAGGGATAGACCGTCGGTCCCCGCCGCGGAGCTCCCACCCCAATCCAGCGCTCGCTGAGGTGGGAAGGACTCCATAAAAGCTGGCGTACGAAAGCAGCAAGGAGAGACCAGCGCCGTGTTACCAGCTGCAAATACCATGCAACTATTGAGAGTGTTACTGTGGCATTCACCAGTCTTCTGGTTGGCTCACAGGCAAAAATTAATATCCACCAGTTTTCTGGTAGGTCGTCGTCCCCAACAGTTAGCTCGCTAACATTCTTCTCCTTAGTTCACAAGCTTCTCGGTAAGCCCTGCTTTCCATTAAAATCCTTCCCTCACAGATCTCTTTATCCGAAAAGTAAGTTAAAAGAAAAATCTTTTTTTTTCATCTCACCGCGACGTGTAGTAGCCTCAAGCAGGGACTCGTTTCATTTTCTTTATTTTTAAAATAAATTATTAAATTTTTTGTTTTTTCAATTTTTTTATAGTGACTCGGGATTTGCGTGCTCGATCGGATAACGCCCGACGGCGCAGGGGCCGCATGCGCAAAATTGGGCAACTAAAAGCAAAAGGCGTGATTTCCGAGGATTTCGCGCAACAACTACGGGTCAAGGCGAAAGGCGTTGCCCAACTGTGGGCCAGCACGACAACAAGGGATACCCGCGGAAACGGTAAGGCTCCAGCTTATACGGCACCGCGATCCCCGCGATCGGAAGCACGGGACTTAAGAGCGTCGCGTTTTCCTCGGTTCACGGACTGGGAGGCTATTCTCGCGACTTATACCTTAATTCCCAAAGAAGAAAGCGAAGATTTGGTTAGGCAAAGTTTAGTAGGGGAAATTAAAGCCTTTGATAATGAGTTAGTGTTGGATGGCAACAACAACAAAGTAACATCCTATATGAATGCGGAACGAATAGCAGAAAACGACACACCGCCTATTAATTTAATGATTAATGATACATTGAGGGAGATCGATAGTCTCCTCTCCGAATATGCATAACGTTCGATAAAAATTGATCATTTTCAAATTTCAATAATTGTAAACTCGGGTTAAGGGAACGGATTGTTCTATTAGTAGAAATGTAATAAGTAGATTAAGATTGTGAATAAAAACAAATTTTAACAATTGTAATCTCGGGTTAAGGGAACGGATTGTTCCATTCGTAGAAATTTAATAATAGATTAAAATTATAAATAAAAGCAAATTCCAACAATTGTGATCTTGGGTTAAGGGAACGGATTGTTCCATTCGTAGAAATGTAATAAATAGATTAAATTTGTAGAGCTCAATAGTTACAATCTCGATATAAGAGAGATTATGGTCTTATTTTATGTAAAGTAGATGAAGAAATTTTAAAATACAGCTTTATATACAAGTTTACGCATACAAGTTGTGATCTCACTCCGCTTTACCGGGTCACAATCCAGAAGGGCAGCGCGTCGCCGAGGATAATGATAATTCACAACATTGTTACAAAGTGGCTCGAATTTTTTAATGTTTTTCAATAATGTTTGATTTATATTAGAGTCAGTACTTCAGGGAAGTTTGAAAAAAGATTTGAATCTTTTTATTAAAATGGGCCCAGATTTCAGAAAAATGAAAAATTTAGCATATTTCAACGAGACTTAGATTTTTAGAGTTTTTTTGGTTTTCTAATGACAAATTTAATGTAAAATTTCACATAAAACCAATACCTTCTTATAAGGATAAGAAGGTAAAGAATACTTTTGACCCTTTTTCCTATTTAGCGATTTTTCGAAATTTTCACTAAAATATGCATAAATTAGGCTATAATTAGCATACAATAGAATCCCTATAATCAGTTTCATGGAAATCAGCCAGTTTAATATAATTTGAATAAGTTTTGGCTGTTGTTATCCAAGTTGTCGAATTTTTGTATTTCAACCTCAAATTTATGATTCGAAAAAAAAGGGATTGTCTAATATTTCAAGCCTTGAACTTCCATTTATTTAATTTTTGAAACCGCGCCAATTATTTTCCAGCTCAAAAAGATTAATTGTCTAATCCTTTAGCCTTTGAATTCCAATTTATTTAATTTTTAAAACTCTTCCTGTACAGAAAAGAAAAAAAATTTTTTTGATGAAAATGGGTACAATATGTTATAATAGTTTTTTACTATTTACAAAAAATGTCGTAAATTAATTATTTTTTTCTATAAATCAATTTATCAAACAATTTCTCTAATTTAACGATTTTGTGCAAGAAAATAAGGTTTGTTCCACTCTAATTACTGAATTGAATATACAAGTTGATTTTATTTGAAATAATTAGCCTGTAATTGAATCCTGGAATGCGATATATTTCCACTCTTGTCTAGAGCTTGCTACATATGGATTTATTATGTTTGATTGTAAAATTTGTTTATAACGATACGGATAATTCATTTCTAGATTTTGCACTCTAGATATATTTATTTCCATTATATATATAAATAAAATGTAATAAAATATAATATAATATAATGTAATAAAATGTAAATAAATAATTAATTGTTGACGGTAATACATGCTTGAATTGTGTTATCAGATGTAACAAATTTAGTAAATACATTTGTTTCCCTATGAATCGCCTAATGAAATGTAAATATCTCAGAATGTCAATCTTGTTTTCTGTAATCTATGATATAAACAGTATAATAAACAGTAGTAAATTAAGCAGTTTTTCCTCTGATTTAAAGAATGAGCATCGTTTATACTATAGTCTTCACATTGGCAATCCTTTTCAATTCCTTCGGTAATATAATAGTACTATGATAATAATTATATATCTATGTGAAAAAAATTTGCATGGCTCATGCATGGCAATAAACTTGGAAATA